>WUAM01000333.1:204694-214763 GCA_024336885.1 Actenoides hombroni
TTGGACGAGGCTCTGAGCAGCCTGGTCTAGTTGAGGGTATCCCTGCTCACTGCAGGGGGGCTGGACTAGATGACCTTTGGTGGTCCCTTTCAGCTCTAACCATTCTATGATTCTATAAACAGAAGAACCACCTCCTATCAGTATTCAGTGCCCAAGGAATTACACCCAAGATTAAAAGACTTAAGCTGCTTTGAGACTGAGTTTTTCAGTTCCTCATGACAGCAACTAACACAGAGACCTTCCTGTGTAATATCAGGTGTTTTGTTAAAACCTTTCTACTTCTTAGAAGGAGAAAAATTGTAGGAATGAAAAATGCAGAATGGAGAAAAAATACCTCTGCTACAGTAAGCTTATAGCTTTTTCAAGGGCCTTGGAAAGGGAGTGAGAAATGTTTCACTGGTGATTTCTTATCTAGCTAATAAATATTTCTTATTGCTATATAAAATATTCCTTATGAATATTTTTATATTTGTGTATGAGGTATTAGTAACTGTTGGTTTCCCAGGAACAGCACAGACTCATCCAGCTGCACAAGAACAGTCATGATACTGCTCTGAAGCACAGATTCACCATACCTTACAGAAAACCTGGTCAGGAGGCTGACCCTACCCCACCTCCAGTGGCCTGAATTGCTCTTGAGGTGCCTTCCTCCTCCAATGCTGGTTTCCTGCCTAGCGAGAAAATTCAGTGTGCTACAGTTCCTAACACACAGACTGGTTTTGGTGCCAAAAGCTTTGGGGGATTGGTCAGAGCAACATTCACACCATAAATGCATCTGGACTCCAGGGAAGTGAAATAATGGATTTGCTCATTAATAGGCAGGAGGCAATCAATCAACCTTAGGAAATTCCTACTCTCAGGGATGTGAAATGGAAATGAGAAGCATCTCTGGAGAAGGAATAGCAGACAAGAAACAAACCACTAATCACTCTGCTAGTAACAGTAGTTCCTGCTTCACCCAAGAACCTGAAAGATCTTAGAAAAGGAACAGAGATTTAAGGATCCACAGTGGACAGATGGAGCTCTGTACACATGCACTCAGCAGGGTTTCTCTCAAACGAAAACCAGTGAGCAGGCTATCTCCTGATCTCCTTGGATATCTTTCAGATCAGTACAAGTAACCTTTTGACCAACAGAAAAATGGAGGCCTGAAGCTACAAGTATGACAAGTGCAAGTGCAATCCAAGCACAAGCATCCCTGGTCTTCACATTATGTATTCCTCAGTTTCTCACACCTCCTTTACCTGTTTTCAAGGCCAATGTCTTTAGACACATGACAACTAGCCATGGGCTTTATGCTGCTTTGAAAGAGAAAGCCTTCTTTCCACTAATCAGTCAAGAAGGAGTCCTGGAGAGGATTTTTAAGCAACCCTCTGAGGTGTATGAGACTGATATCTTAAGCTATGTGTGACTGCCTAATCACAGAGCACAAGCAAGCACAAAAGACCCCATCATGTGACACCATGACATTCACTTTTGCTGTGATGAGGGATCTAGTAGGCAAAAGCTGGAGACATAGATAAATGGTGAGATTCCTGAACTGAGCATAATATTGTCCTTCAGCTGCATCTGCAGTCACACACTTACCACATAATCCAAGAAACCAAGACCATAGTTGCCTCATTGAATGAATTAAAGAAGCGAATCAGATCTTCCCCTTCCTGGCCCAGCTTTTTCAGTGCCACTCCTAAAACCAGAGCGAACAGCACAAGTCCCAGGATATTCATTCCTTCAATCTCAGTACCAACGGGGATCTGTAGAGGCAAAAAAAAAGAAGGCTTGTTAGATGTAAGAATGGCATAAAACCCCCAACAAAAGGATCGCCCCATTTTTTTGCTGCCTGGTTGATCTGAAATCAACAAGTAGAACCTATTTTGTTGTAGGGAACAAAACAAGAATCTGGACAGAGTCCACACACAAACCTCCCTAGCTATGAGCTGGCATAGATTCACTAGAGAAGGAAAGGACCTGCCACTTCTTCCCCTCATGCCCTTCAATACGATACATGTGCTCTTAGTGACCTGAACAGGGAACCTCCCCAGTTTAACCAGGACAAGATCCACTGCAGATGCAAAGCAGCACAGGCACCAATCACACATGTGCAGCTGAAAGACTGAAACTTTCCTCCCTGTTTCCCTATGAGGGAAGGTGGATGTTGGAGAGACAGCAGGTAGAAATGGCAGATACTGGTGATACTGATTTCCAAACTCTGCTTACCTCACCACATATCTCTTGGCATCAGCACTACGATATTCTAAGACCTAACAAATCCCACCTGCAGAAGGCTTGAAGCGCTCTGGCCCCAAACATGCTTTTATTTCCTGACACCTCTGATGGGAATCTGCTCTCAGAAACTGCCAGCTCTAGCGCTTTCACCAAGGTGAAAACCATGAGAAAACTAACTGATGCTATGAAGCAGAAAGGGAGTAAGAGTGGCAGAGAAAGGTAGCAAACTGTGGAAACCTACTCATTTGTCTATGCCAGCCATGAGAGGTGCAAGTAGAACAGAATACCTGTTCCCCTTCTCGCAAGTCAGATGGCTGGTGGTAAAAATAAGAAGTTAAAACCAGGACAAAAGGTAGTCAGCTCTCAGGTCTGCTCTGCTGGTCCTTCACAGTTTATTTCTCAAAGAGAGCAGGAGCTTGTTTGCCAGTGTTGTATCATATGAACTGAATGAGAATGAGTGTTCCTGTGGTTATGTAAAAATATAATTATTTTGACAAATTGTTCCCCCCCCCAGTTGGCAGTAAAAGGTCAATATGTCAAACTGTTGTTTTATTTGGAAGGGCTTCTAAAACAGATTAGGTTTTTTGTACAAGTTTTGG
The DNA here is from genome assembly GCA_024336885.1 of Actenoides hombroni. Classification (NCBI taxonomy): domain Eukaryota; kingdom Metazoa; phylum Chordata; class Aves; order Coraciiformes; family Alcedinidae; genus Actenoides; species Actenoides hombroni. Next base: position 207,520 of record WUAM01000333.1, read on the forward strand.
CCTACTGGCTAGTTTAAGTAGACACTAGCTCAACACTAGGAAAGAAAAATACATTCTGAGCTAAAAGTTTGGAACAAATATTGAGACTAAAGACCTATGGATAACGATCTGATAAATCTGATCAAGCCAGCTTGCTTGAGTTGGTATTTTTCCTGGAAGTATACTGCTAAACTGGACTGTCTCTTAGTGGCAGGTGGAATCAAAGTACTGCAGGGAAGGGAATAAAACATAAATTATACACAAAAGCACGAAGGTGAAACTGCTGTTCACAGAAGTGTTTAAAAACAATTAAGGTTCTGGCTTTTTTTTTATTTGCTAGCTACAAAATAATTAGATAAGGGAGATGCAATTTTTTATGGTACTTGCTTGTTCAGAGCTAAGTTGTCAGTATATTTGATTTCCAATTGAAAGAACTGAAGGGTAATATGAAAAGTTCAGCTGGGAACATCATAATGAGTCCAAACTTTTTCCACACAATAACCAAAACCAAACAAATCCCTAAGAACATTGAATGTTTTTTTTTTGGTTTTGGTTCTCATTCTGAAAAAAATACCAAACTTTGTCACGGAACAGAAATTCAGTGTTTCAAACTGCTCAAAGTGCCCAGCATCCGGACTTGGATGTTACTGGGAGGGAATTGCATTGTACTACTTTATGATGGTGTTTTACAAAGCATCTCTGCCCTTTAAACTCCTTCTACCAGAGATTCGCTTCTCAACTCATTAAATGCAGCAGTGTGAGACTGAAGCCCAGCAACCCGCTGCTGATTGGGCTTCTCAGAGATCCAGTCTCAGGAACAAGGCAGAAGTGCACTGAATCTGCAAGAGGATTGTTCAGCTTCCCACAGGCTGCATACAGCACACAAGGTCACAGAGCAGGACAAAGCTTGGGAGGCACACAGGAGAACCGGGGCTGGAGCTCCTAGTGCTTAATTTGGAAGGTCACTTCCCTGACTAGTGAAGTCCAGGGCTCTTCTAGGTCATTCAATCCCCACAAGCATCAGCTGCTCCACCTTCTTCAGAGCCATGGGTACCAAAGACTTGTCAAATTTTCTTCTTGGGAAGCTAGAGGAAGGCAAGAGATAGTAGTATCTCCAGTTAGCTACAGCCAGAACACAGGTGGCTTCTCACCTTTTGTCTTAACCTTCACAGTGGCCTACTGTGTACAAATTAGCGATTTCTCCTCAAGCTTCCCTATACCTCTCCAGAATGACAATACATGGAGTTTAGTCTTCTTTCACCCTTGGAGATGTCTCTCTCCACCTTGCTCCTGGCATTGCAATCACTGCTGCTGCTGTTCTTCAAGTGCTCACACTTACTAGTACTTCAAGACTCATTCTTCTGATCTGGGGACCACTGAGTTCTTGGTGACCAGAGGGAAGATGACTCTGTGCATAGCCACCAAAAACTTCTTAGCTGTTTCACTCTGTCATCCACTGTCATCCTGACACCCTTTTCAGGTCTTGCTCTCCCTTTCTCCCTCTTGAGCCCATTTCTTTACAATGCACAACAATCACCACTGCCTCCCATCGCCACAGATATAGGCAGAAGTACACAGAGTAGTAAGATAGTACGAGAAATCGCTCTCTGCAAATAGAGGACACAATCCACAGTGTTCAGGGAACTTCACCTCCTTGCAGCACAATAGGGAAAGAGTCCAGCAGTAAATCCTCAGCAGAAGATCCTCTCAATCCCAGCCTCTAAAACTGGCAGATGCTGAACAGCCTTTTTGTACGCTAACAGAAGACTGCATCACCCCAAAGGAGCTGCCAAACCAAGCAGCCTTGTGGACACCAAACAAAAAACAGCTTTAATGAGAGCTTTGTTCCTGGATGAACTATGGGATGCATGATTGTTTGCTTGAAATTGGGTGTTCTGTTAGGAAGATTCATGGAGCTCTTCTGGCCCTTGAATCTCTCTCACGATCCTATTGGTTTTTAGTTCTTGAAACAAAATGCGTATCAAGGAAACAACTGCTGATACTGAGCTGTCCCAGTAGCAGATGACTAAAAAGAAAAATGCAGCTATTCACAAACACCAGTCATTCCCAGACACCAGTTTGTGTATTTTTACTGCTGCCACAAGAGCAACTCAGAGTCCCCCAGAGCCTTGCTGTGCTGCAGATGGGGAACTAAGATAGCTCCTGCCCCAGGAAGCCTTGCTGCTAAAGCAACAGAGAGGATGCAGCCATAAAAGCTACATAAACATGAGGGGAGCATGTGAAACAACACAAAGGACATGGCTGAGCAGACATGTACGTGCCCCACTATTCACATCAGCAGCAAGAGAAGACAGGGCCTATTAACCAGTGATGGGGAAAAAATATCATCAATGGAAAGATTTGCTCTACGCTATTCATATGGAAAGTAGAATCAAATATTCTGCTGAGGAAATAAAACACTAGAGAGGAGATCATCTTGTTTCCCTGGAGCCCAATTTCTATCACTATGATAGTTTTACTACACATTATCCAAAAATCATATTCCTCCCATCCAAACTTATCCATAAACAATATGGTCAGGCCAGTACTGAAACTGAGCTAACATAACCAAAACGATCCTTTCTTCTTCTTTGGTCCTCTCTTCCCTAGAGACAGTAGGGCATCTTCTGGAATTAAAGAAGCTCAGCTCTGGTTTTGCTCCAACAACTGAAGAAAGGTTTTGAAAAAGTAATTTCAGAAATAGCCTTTACATCATAACCACTGGCAAAATCAGGCACCAGTGACACATTCAGAATATTTTTCCTGATACTGCATCAAACTGGAGCCTGTTAAGTTGGAAAAGTAAAGAAGAAAAACTGAAAAAGAATCTCGCATTTTAAATTGCCAAAAATGCATTCTCATCTCTTGAGGAAGAGCGATGATTTTGAGAGAGCATTAAAAAAAGCACTTAACAGCCAAGCTACGTTGAACAGATATGATTGGCCCTGATCAGGCCAAGGAGTCTCTATCAAACTTCACACTGAAGATTAATAAGAAGAGTCTTACCTTTCATTTACCTCTGCTTAAGAATAACTCTACACTTTGTAAGCAAACACATGTCTAAGGACTCATTGTCAGAGCCTTTCATACTGAATTTGCATTTTAGCAGCAGGAGGCTGCACAGGCATGTACTGCCCGAGGATATAACGGTGTGAGAACGGAAACTGCTCTTTTGGGATGCATGTCCATGTCAGGGGGGAGTGCAGATCTGGGCCAACATGATCTTAACAGGCTTGGCCAGAGCCGAGATGTGGCCGCCTTTTTCCCCAGTGAAACCACCTGCCGTGGCTATAGCAGGCTTGTAAGCAAGGGCTGACTTTTCCCTTGCTTGGCTCTTGTGCCATCTAAGTCACCTGTCACCCTGCCCCTGGAGCTGGTGAAAGTTCAGCCTGTCAGCAGAAAGCAGAGTTCAGAAGTGCACCGTTCTGCATTGCCTGCTTGCGCACCATGCGTGGTGAGGAGAAGGTGATGAGGCCAGTGCTTCCTGCACTCATGGATATGCTTCAGAGTCCCTCCAGGTAAGTGTAAGCTGCTTTGTCCTCAATGGTTTTACAAACTGGTGGGCAAACCCCAGCTGAGCCCTTCCCATGACAAATACAAACATTACAAGTTTCTCATTCTATGGGCATTCAAATCGTATTAAAAATACAGTAACCCAACATCCGATACCCATTTTAAATAGTCAGAATAAGCCTGAGAAACAGAAAATAACCCTGAAAGGCATATCCAGTCTCAGACCTTTCTCCCCAAAATCCCATGAAAGCACATGAGACGCTTCATTTGGAGTGAGGTGACACATTGCAGGTTGCGTCTCACAGCATGCTGCCTGTAAGACAACAGTAATTATTGCTGGACTTGCAATACGTTGACTCTGGCCAATAAAAAGATGTTTGATAGCCTTGTGCTGCAGGAGAGATGTCACTTAACAGGATACAGAGCATCCCTGGAAGTCCTACAAGCTACATATGGAAGATAACACTTGCTACCTCAGCTACATTTGCAAATTAGTTTCCTTTGTGATGCTATTGCAATAGCAGCCTATTTTTCTAATGTTCTGCCTATAATTTTTACTCCTTCAGACCAGCTGTTACTGCTTCAAATGAAACTTCAGCAGCATGGCAACAACAAAAAATTCCGCCCCCCCCTTTTTTTTTTTACAAAAAAAAAGAGCCTTAGGTAGTGGAAAAATGCTCATTCTCTCCAAACTGTTAATGAAGAGATGAAGAGTAAGGTTTAAGGGACATATTCAGCCAGCTTGATTGCTATTTAATTCCAAGTCTACATAAAATTATTTGTAAACATTAGGCAGGGCGAATAATCACATTGGATCAAGTAAGAACAGATCTAAGAAAGCATGGCCTAAAAATAAGGTCTCAAGGGTCAGATCAGTTGAGCCCAACTCTCCTACCCATCATAGCTTTCTTGTGTGGCTGTGAGTAACTCAGCTGTCTTGTGTGCGTTTCAGTTCCAGGCAGAGAACTACCTACTTCTTTCCAATGGCTGCCAGAAAGAATTAAAAGACTGTAAAGTAGTCAAATGTTACAGTTGACAATGGTTTGTATAAAAACCTAAGCGACCTTACCTTTTCCCATGTGACATTTCCAGAGGTAGTGTTTCTGAGCAGCATCTTATATTCTGTCGCATACTGCAGGTAAGAAAACACACCAACCAAACAAAATGACACCATTTGCTGATCAGATCATCAATATGGCCACATACTCTTAACATTGCAGAAGGAAGAGTTAGGAAGTTGTGCGTTAGGAAGTTAGGTGCGTGTTAGGAAGTTAGGTGGGTGTTAGGAAGACTTTTTCTGGACACCATACTGTGGAGGCTAACGAGCCTGTTCTGTGCAAGAAAAAGGAAGCGATTGCATATACAGCTCTTTCCCCCTATGGCTACAGACAAGAGCTTTGTGAGCCCTGAGCTCCCAGGTTTGGGCACCAGCTGAGGAATTCCCCTTTCCTCCACCCTGCTGTTGCTAACACACCACACCTTTGCACCGGCTCCTGCAGAAGACAAGTGGCACTTGCACTGTTTCACTGTTAGAAATGGCAAGGCGGGCATTCAACTTGTCAGAAAAATATCTAAAATCTAGGGCAACAGTTTATTTTGATAAATAAGCCTTGCAAAAGCAGAGCACTTATCTGGGCTTGTTTTCTTTATTATTATTTCTAAAGAAAAGCTTATGTACTCGCCAATTACCTGTGAAAACAGCAGCACAGAGGAAAGGAGGACTTTTTTATTTCATCCTTGAACATACAGAACCCTGACACTCGAGGTATCACAGAAGATTCTTTTCTTAATGAACTTTTTGTACTGCTCCTATTTTTACTTATGGCATACTGACTTGTACTGTATTATATATACACTTAAAATGGAACTTCATTTTAAGAGTTTGATCCTGGTTTTGATAAAAAAGCAAACCCACAGAATATGACAAAGGCAAAAACTACTGTTCTTCTCCTGTAACATAAATAATCACTCTGCTCCGGAGCAATATTTTCAACAATTTTAATTAAAAATTAGCAATAAAAACTAAATCAGAATCTTCCTGGAGCACCACAGCTCCTGTCCGTCCGTCTAAACCACACTCTGTTCTGGTGCCAGTAATTAACCTACCACACTTAGTCCTCTGTCAGACCAGAAGTCAGGCTGAGTAATTAATCCAACAGGGGATACAATGGAAAACACATTGGAAATGTATTTTTACAAAAGGAAAATTAATAAAAGCATCAGGCAAGAGGTAATCCTTATACACGTGGGAGCCTAAAAGTCTTTAGCCTTGTCTGTTCCGAGCCCAGCTTCAAACTGGGTACCCAAGAGTTTCCCAGCTAGCTCCTGCAAAGTGATAAGCAGCCTGGCACAGAGCAGAGCTGCCACTGCTGTCCAACACAGCAACCAAAGTATAAAAGTTTAAAGAACCTTTCTGGTGGAAGTACAAATATGCTTTTGTTTGAGGAATATTTTTCAAGATAAACTATTTGCCATGAAAATTTTATGTATGATGACATCGGGTGCTTTTCAAAATCCCAAGTAAAGTAAATGAACTTTTGGTATTTTCTACACTACCTTTCCAGTCCTTTACCCAAAAAGCACTGTCACTTTGTCTGTGCACTATAGCTCGTGTCCAGTGTACACATATCTTACCGTTTGGAAAGCGGCAGCAACAAGATTCTCAGGAAACAGGTTTCTGCAAAATACAAACAAGAAAATGAAATATTTCTCGTAGAACTTCTAAAACAAACGCACCAAGCTGTTTTCCTTCAGAACCGAGTTCCTTTGGCCAAGGCAAGCGTATCAGCGTTAGTGAGGGATGTACTACAGAAGATGCTCTGGCAGCACGGAGCAGATGTCTTCCTGCGCCTCCAGAGGTGCAAATGCCATATTCTTTTGCTCACATAAAAAGCTCCCTGCTTGTCTGCCACATCTGACCATCAGGGTAAGGACACCAGAGGCTAACAGATCACAGAATGATAGAATGAATGGTAGGGGTTAGAAAGCACCTCTGGAGATCAGCGAGCCCAACCCCCCTCCCCCCCCCAGAGCGTGATCACCCAGAGCAGGCCACATAGGAACATATTTGAAAGTCTCTAGAGAAGGAGACTCCACAATCTCTCTGGGCAGCCTGTTCCAGGCTCCGTCACCCTCATAGGACAGAAACTTTTCTTCATGTTGAGGTAGAACATCCTGTGTTCTAGTTTGTGACCGTTGTCCCTCTTCCTACCACAGGGCACCACTGAAAAGAGACTGGTCCCTTCTACTTGACACCCACCCTTCAGGTATTTGTAAACATTCATAAGATCCCCTCTCAGTCTTCTCCAAACAGCCCGAGGTCTCTCAGCCTTTCCTTACAAGAGAAATGTTCCAGTCCCTTCATCATCCTCATAGCCTCTGTACTGGACACAAAACTCTAGATATGGTCTCACTAGGGCAGAGTAGAGGGGTAGAAGAGCCTCCCTCGACCTGCTGGCCACAATCTTCTTAATGCACCCCATGATACCATTGGCCTTCTTGGCCACGAGGGCACATCGCTGTCCCACAGATAACTTATTGTCACCAGGACTCCAAGGTCCTTGTCTATGGAGCTGCTTTCCAGCAGGTCTACCCCTAACCTGTACTGGTGAATGCTAGATGGGATGCTAGTTCTACACACCCATTAGCCAGTGACTACATGGAGTGGGTCTGGCCGAGCTGCTTTTCCCCATCCAGCCCTCATGCTGCAGTACTGGGAGCTGGAGGGTGTTGATAACACCCCCGTGTTATCA
>WUAM01000333.1:214863-225174 GCA_024336885.1 Actenoides hombroni
CACCTCTCAGCATGGCACACAAGATCCAGCAGTGGCCTCGGTCTGCACACCAATCCTTGGTAGTAACTCTAAACATGGGCTGTTATCACTGCTAGAAGCAGACACTGCCTGGGAAAACAGGCTGCTAACTTCAGAAAGCGCAGTGAGTTAGAAGAACTGAGCTGGAAAGTAAAATCACTGAACAAAATTAGTTCCGTTCTCACTCAAACCAGAAGCGTTTTTAAGAAGAGGTGACTCTTCAGAGCTGTACCTCCTGCTGTGCCCTGTGATCTGCCCTGTGTGACTTGGGGTGAGAGCAGGACCTGGTGGAGAGTCCTGCAGCAAAGGTTGTCTTCATCAAGTCAAGACCGCAGCCTACACAAGCCCAGGCGCTTTTCTATGAGCTAAGTTCAAAGCTTGTGCTGCCTTCAGGTTAAGACCTTGTTGCTTAAGCTATATAAAGGGGTTCTTAACACAGCAAGGCTTGGAGGCCAGGATTCATTCTGCATGTCTAAAATCATGCATAATTCAGGTGCGAGTCACAGGTGCATAAGGCTGAAGGCTCCTTCCAGTGCTTAATGCAGGAGCTGACTCAGACAAACTGCAGGGTTTGAGAAGATTTGTTAATGGGGTTGCTGCATTTTCCTATAGGCTCCCATGGGATCAAGACAGTCCTTGAGAGGGCCAATATCTGTGGGGTTTTTTAAGGCCTGCAGTTTTGCTTTATAGTTTTGTTTCTTTGCTGGATGTGCAATGAGACTTCTAGGAGCAAGATACCGTGGTATATACTTCAGCTACCATACTAGGGTGAAGGAGCTCAGCCTTCAGTTGAACAGAGGCAGGCAGTTCGCAGAATCTCAGCATGGTAGAGGTTGGAAGGGACCTCTGGAGATCATCTGGTTCAACCTCTCTGCTCCAGCAGTGTCACTCAGAGCAGGCTGCCCAGGATCACGTTGTCCAGGCAGGTTTGGAATCTCTCCATACCCTCTCTTGGACAGCCTGGGCCAGGCTCTGGCACCCTCACTGGAAAGAAGTTTTTCCTCATGTTCAGATGGAACCTCCTGGGTTCCAGTTTGTGCCCGTTGCCCCTTGTCCTGTGTAGTGGGCCTGGCTGAGCTGCTTTTCCCCATACATCCCTCATGCTGCAGTACTGGGAGCTGGAGGGTGTTGATAACACCCCCGTGTTATCACTGCCAGCGCTCACACGGCACCAGCTGCAGCAACAGCTTATGGCCTCCAGGTCAGACAGTTTTTGAACATCACTTTGCTTGCAGCATCACCATGAAAGACAAACCAATTGGCAAAATTCACTGAAGAGAACAAACAGCTTAACCCTTCCACACAATAAGGTCGGTTTCCCTGAGACAAAGCAGAACAATGTCACATCCCAGAGTTGTCCACGAGTGCTTAAGGGGTTAAACCAGCACCAATTAAAGTAGGGACAACTCCTATGGAAAGTGGCAACATCTGAATTTGGCAGCATCTTCATACAGAAATGCAAATTGAGCATCAAGTTTGTGCAGAGAGGATAGCATGCAACTGATCATACACTTCTACTGGGCACCCTGTGTATATGTGCATCTAGGAAGCAACAAGGACAGGAAAAGTGGTTAAAATGGACCATGTAAGGGAAAAGTTGCTTCTTGTTGTATTTTATAGTTAGGTTTTAATGTTACCCATCCTTTCTCCCCTTACAGTGGGCAAAGAATGTATGGTCCCCGCACTAAGTGGCAGCTTTTTTTACTGTGTCAGAAAGCAGAATAGGAATAAAAAGCAGATTTCTGGGGTCACGACAAGACTCTAGCTGGCAAGGACAGGAAGGCCATAGGGATACAAACTAATAAGATAAATATGTGCATCAAGGAGGCATGGCAACTCTTACAGTAAGGCAACAAAAGACCTCACCCTGAGCCAGTTAACTGTGGCAAAAAAACCACCTGGGTAGCTGCTCCTCATCCTTTCCTACTGCAGCTACCTCCAGGCTGTGTCCCGCTAACCTCCTCCCAGTTTTTCCCATAGTTACCCAGGCAAATGTGATTTTAAACCAGGCATTTTCCCTTGTGATCACTCCACAAATGACACAAAGTGCAAATCCAATCCCCAGCAAGAAAAGGAGCGGCAGAGTCAAATCTTTGAAGGCAGGAGGGAGATGAAGATATGGCACAAATAAGGATTTCTGTCTTTTCTATGGCACAGCTCCATTATCTTGGCACACAGCTCGGGTTTTCCCACAGCCTGGACAGCAATGTAAAGCACACAGACCTTCATCAAACAAGTGGATGCTGTCAACTACCTCAGCCCCTCTCTCTGTTACAAGTGTGTCAGGAGGCAGCTGCAAAAGCCAAGTGGCTGTAAAAATAATCTTAAAACATGCCATATACAAATGGGCCCAACTCAGTGTAGTTTTGACCAAAAAAGAAGGTGTGATAATAGGAAAATAAGGATATTTCTTTTCAACTTTTCAGTTGAAACACTGGGATAACAACTTATTTTTTAAAAAAGGAATCGACTGTATTTTAAAGAAGCAAAGAGATGAAAAGAGACTGAAAACCAACCAGAAATCAATTTATTTATTTTTTTTCCCCTAAATCAGCTTTTCCATCCTGACAAAAGCCAAAAGAAGCAATCATAAAGCCTAAACAACATGGTTCTCCAATGTTTAAACATGGCTGAGAAACCAAACCCTTCATCATTTACACAGCATGCCAGGCATGGGCCTCAGTAATTAAACACTAACTTAGCTCCAAGCATAATACTTAACGCGATGCCAGCAGCCCTGCTACACCAAGGCAAGGGGCAGGTTCTTGCTTCAAGTGTGAATAGCACCAAAGCTATGAAAATAGGAGTGTATAGCAGTAATACTTTATACCTGGAGTACTGGGCACAGGACTTGACTCTTAGGACAGCAAACAGCATTTATGACAATCCACCAAGTACACAATTTGGATCTCGGTTCAGAAGGAGCTTTGTGTTCTGTTCAATCCAACTTCTACGTACAACTGACATGTCCCAACAATATGGAAAATAATGTTCTGCTCCTCTTTGTTTCAAATCCCAAATGTTAAGAACAAAATGCGTCAGGTCATAAAAAGCAACCAACAACAACAACAAAAAAAGGTTTATCTTCGAGGCATGACTTCTGCACAGACTACACTCATTGCTCACGTAAGATCACTCACTGTGCAAATTAAATTAAGCTTTAATTACGGATGGGTCAGACCGCAGGTTTTTGCCTTAAGACGGATTTGTGCAATACCACAGCAACACCTAAAAGAAACAGGTCAGGATGCTGCAAGCTCCAGGGAGAGCCATAAGCTGGCTGCTGACCTGCCTGAGCTCATGATGTGCTTGAGCCTGGAGGCTTTGCTCACCGTGCACGGTGGGGCAAAGTTCCCCCGCTCCAGGAACCCAGAGCTAGTGCTGTCCCTGCAAGCTGGTGTTCACCATGTCCCCAAGCAGAGGAGTTCTCCAGGGAAGTGTGAACATGCCTCCTGTCCAGGTGAACAGGCAAACAGGAAAGCTGATGAGATGGGTAATTGGGCACGCAAATTAAAGGTGGGTGTCTGCCAGTTAGTTTTTCTGTGAGGAACAAACGTTGAGGTTTATTTGCTTTGAAAGCCCATACCAGATGTCAGTGCAGAGCTTAAAGAAATCATCATGGTTGTATCATGGGATTGCTGACCGTTGGTGCTGGTTCTCCCAGCCTCATCCCTGCCGCTGCCATGCCCAGCACCAGAGAACGCAGTCGCCTTTCTGAAGCAGAGGTGGGGCTATCACAAGAGTACACTGCTCAGCAAACCCCGAGTCTGGGTGATAAGAAGCCCAGGGGTGTGGGCTCAGGCAGCCTTGGCCCTGTGATGCAGAGAGGAAGATTGCTGGCTGTGTTGAGCTAGTGATGCAGGACATTACGGCAGGGGGACAGACGTGCTGCATACACCCCAGGAGAGCTGCTGCTGCTGGGATCTCGTTTGAGGGAGAGGGATGGATTACCCACACATGGGCCCAACTGCCTTTGTGGCAGAAAGGCAAAGTAGGTGGTACAGAAAGACTAGTCCCCTTGTCAAGTACCAAGCAGGAAGGTCTCTCTCTGCCTGTTGCAAGTCATGCAGACAGCCCCAAAAAAACCCCAAACCCACAAGAAATCCATCAGACAGCTGTCAGGGGCAACAGCTGTGTCCCAGGGCTGGCACTGCAGCTGGGCTGAACCAGGAAACCTCTACATACCTGTGCAACACACAATGTGAGAAAGCACTTGTCTCGGTTCCTCTTAAAATAGGAACCCCAAAACTGCAGCACCAAGGCCAGGAATTTCTGTTTGAAAACTTTACTCACCACGCCATCTCCCCATACACAGACAGACAAATGCAGCTTTTTCCTTTTCTCCAGTGAAAAGCTGCTCCCACTAGGCAAGAAGTGACCATGACTCTCCCAACTGCATTTAGCAGGAAGGTCTCACTGTAGTTTTGCTCTAGCAGAAATCTTAGCTCAGCTGAAGCAGCAGGTACTGGGAATCTGAGATGACTAAGGAAACCTGGAGCTGTAAAGGAAGCAATAGGGGCTGCAGCTCCCATTCTTCTCAATTTTGATATTATAGGTAAATTCCTCCCTTACCCTGTATTTTTCCACCAGCGGGATAAGAATGGCACAGGCACTCCTTCATTGCATGTGTAAGGAATTATTATTAATAACTGTTTCTAAATTATTATTTTGCTACAGCTCTGCAAACAACTTTACCCTGGCAGCAAAAGCATGAAAGGAAATCCAGGCAAGCAGAATTAAACTAAAATACTACACATTCCTCTTGCATTGCTTCTTAGCAAAAGGTTCCACTTCTGAGGCCAAAAACTTTGCTATTGGAAAATATATTTTTGGCTAGAAGGCTAGAAAAAACATTCTGTGTCGTGTTATCTCCTGGTTTTGTTTTCTGGTTTGGTTTTTTTTGTTTGTTTGGGTTTTTTTTCAATGAAGTGTTTTCAATGATAGGAGTCCAATGACAGCAACTTTACTGCCATCTGTTGCAACCTGTCAGAGACCAGTCTGGATTGCTCCAGTACCTTTATTTTTCTTTCTGTCCCCAAATTTTCATTCAATATCACCCAACAATTTTTCTCATCTGCTTTTCGCTGTGTGTGTGAATGCACAACACCTGCCTTGGACATATACATATTTATGAGTGTGTGCACTTGCTTTAACACAGAGAAACTTGAAAATGCATTTACTTACAGCAGGTATTTGGTACTTTTTTGCCTTAACAGTCCAGTCTGCATCTTTGTTGCTAGGAAAATAAAGCATTACTTGGGGGTAGTCAGTAGTGAAAGGTAAAGAATATAAAGAATAAAAGAAAGCAACAGACATGTTCAGAGGCTTCATAAAAAAAAACCCCACCAGACAGTGCAGGCACATGAAGTGAGTGCTTCCTACAAAAATCAATCCCCTATACCTCAAGAGAGGAGCCAGGCTCTGAAAATGACACAAGGAAAGGCAGACAGTAACATTTATAACATCCCTTTTTTTCTGAGGGTACCCCAGGGTTAAGAGCTCACCACCCAGCTATGAAACCCACTGGTGAGCCTATCTCTGGTGTGACTGCAGCTGCTCCCCAGTCACTTATTTTATTCATCACTACAAAGGTGGCATCTCCCCCTCCTCTCCTAACAGCCAAGTTTTGCCCTCTTTCTACATTGGGATTTCAGATGGAGCCTCCATGGTTGCTGCTTGTGTGTTTCTCACTGGGAAGACCAAAACTATAAGAAACAAATGTTACTGGAGACACTGGTGCCCAAGCAAGGGTCACTGCATGAGCGCTCTGGACCACCCTGGCCATCCGCTCTGCACCTCAGACAGAGAAATGAACCTAATGCTTCTCCCTGTACTCAAGTTCACATCTGTCTCCCCTCTGGTTCTGAAGGTGCTCAGAGCCAGTGCACTGGCTTGCTGACAGTGCCACGGGTACTCCCTTTGGCAGCACAGCTGGTGACCTGTGACAAAGAGACAGGAAAAGCAGTGAGGAGCAAGAAAATTTAAACTGCTTTTGCAGACTTGCCTGGCGGCCCAAGAAAGCCCGCTCAGGTCAAACAACTGAACCTCTTGTGTACCCTTCCTATAAAAAGCAGATGATTCTATTACCTCCTTCCCTACCTGGACTGTTACAGACAGAGCTGGATTAAAAACAGGCTTCCCAAAGCCAATTCCACAGTTTCAAAATATGTTTTCATATCAAAATTGGGCAAAGAAAGCCTGTTCCCACTAAAAAAAAAAAAAAAAAAAGTTGCAAAATATTTTGTTGAAATGTTCCTTTTTAATGAGTGAGATTTTCTACTTAAGTCTTTTGTATAGAATTACAGCAAAACATCCACCTTTACTGAAATGAAATGCCAGGATCACCCACTGTTGAAAATTTTGACAGGATCAACAGGTTCCTGTGAAATTGTTTAATTTTGTTGAATTGGCAAATATACATCAGAGCTAAAGCAAAACACTGACATTATCAAAACATGCAGTCCTGACAACTGCCCATCAAAAGTGTTAACAAATCAATAGATTCTTGCAAAACACTTCTTCCTGACGTTTAAACCACGTTTCAACAATCTATAGGTGGGTTGTATTAGCTGGTGGCCAGACCTTGTTACCACCTCTCTCCTCCTCACCTGTTTCTCCCTGGTTAGATGCCCAAAGCAATCAAAGCTAAGCTGTCTCTCTGCAGTGTCACTACTCAAGTGGGTGCTGAGCCCCAGAGCCCACTGTATCCCAGCAAGCCTCTCCCTCCACCTGCTACCCACTTCAAAGCCAAACTGACAAGAGCTCTTAATCCTCTGTTGCTTTGCTTTCTCCACCAAACTGCTCTCTATGACAGATGCTCTGGTGTTGTTCACAAGATCCACCTTCAGCTGAGACAACGTGGAGTAAGAGTGCTCCAGAAACTGGCTTAATGCAAGAGCCTGGACTGGGCGCTCTGGAGATGCCTCTCTTTCTTCATTGACATGGGACAGAATTAAGGAAATACAAGGTCCCCTTGAGTTCAAAGCACAGCCCACTTGTTGTTTTAAGCCATCAGCCTTGCAGAAGCACTTCTGAACTCTTCTGGATCCCTCCAGTCACAGCTGAGCTGCAGCCTCTCCCTACCTTTGGCCACGCTCATCTTTTAGGGAGTTCCAAAGAGCTACCTGTACGACAGACCCAAGACTAGATGTGATGAGTTATCAGCATCCCTGCTGTGGGGCACAATGGCACATTCAGGACAGTTCTTCTGTCCCCACCCCATGTCCTGTGGCAGAGGACAGGGTGCCTCAGCCAGGCATGCTCAAGGCTTGCCTTCTGCACTTGCCAGAAGAGAAACCAGGAGCATGCTCTGGCACCTACAGCCAGAGGAAGGCAGACAAATTAGACCTGGAAGCTATAGCCAACGGACAACACAAAACAGAGGCAGCCTTTCCGTTCACCAGTGAGTCATCACTCATTTGGTACCAAAGCCCAAGACAGATCTCTTTTCCAGAGGTCATGTCTGCACACAGAAGTGCATGTTTGTGTGGAAGCTTTTGACTTCGAAGAGAAAACCACGACCAAGAATCAGTCTGGTCTCCAGACACCTCTGTGACAACGGAAAGCGACATCTTCGGGTCATTAACTCATACACTTCCCAAAAGCAGAAGGGAATCCTGGAAAAGGATTCCTGGGAAAGGACAGCATGCGTCTGCCCTGCAGAAGCCATGGCAAATACTGACTCACAGCTGTGATTTCTTCTTCACTGGTTTTTCCTTGGGTCACATTTTCCATCTGCTGTGGCACTGTAGGGGGACTCAGTTTACCCATTTGAGCCTCATTTTTGTCTTTTATCTGAAACCATGCAATGAAGCTTTGAAGGACACAGCCAGCCTTGTAGCAAAATTGCAGACAAAGTTTTCTTGCATCTAAGAGGAAGTTTCATGACCAAAAGAGATAAAAGGAAAAGCAAAGAACAGCATGGTGCAAGACCCACCCACACTAAAGGCAATGTGGTTTCAGCCCTCCAGGCTATATAGACTCAAGGCCTCATTAACTGAAGATGAGGTTACTCTGGTACCTTATACCACAAAATGGATCAAGATCAAGGCTTCAAAACCAGAACACACCCACTTTCAAGAACAGTTAAAAAAAAAAAAATAAAAAAATTAAAAGGCAGAGGGAAAGAGAGATTATTTCTGGAAAATCACTCCATCCCTGGGCCCGTTGCGGATTTGTGCCAAGACTGAGAGTTTTAGTGATGGCTGTGCCCAAACTCACCTTTTCTGAACTAGATTTTGCTATTGCTGTTGTGACAGTGGGACTGCCCAACAATGTGGCTGCAACCACACCTCCAAGAAAAGCTGAATTCACAGCTTGCTGTACATGAATTGGGGAAAGCCCCTGGCCCCTCATTTGCCAGGAGGAAAGCCCTGTGCAACCCAAGTCTCATTGTTATGTTATTTTGGAGTAGACTCGATATCAAACACCATTACAACCCCTTTGAAGACAATCTCTCCACCTGAATTTACAGACCAGAGCAAGAAGCAGCTCTCTGCTCCCAGCTTCACAGATGTTACCCACAGCCTGACACTCACTGGAGCATCCCTTCCCTCCCTCTCAGCTACATCCTACTCCAGGCTGTGTGGTGACACAGGAATGAAACACCAGCTACAGCTGCCACACCAGAATGCACCTGGGGCAGCCACCACTACGGGCATCTTCACAACTCTCCCAATTTTGCTGACTTTTTTTTTTTTGGTAACTTTTCTTCATTGTCCTACAATTCCATTCAGCTCCACGTCACCTTCACAGTCAGCCCACCTACTCCCTCTGTCCTGTTATTACTTCTTACTGTGCTCTGTCAGGAATTGCTGTCCCTGAAGAGATGCGGGCTGAAGACAAAAAGTACATGGTTGCCAGTGGGAAAAACCAGACTTACTTTCTATCCAAAAGGAACATACTTCTCTCTGGAGGAGAAAAGGACAGCAATGTGGATTTGTAAATATAAGTTTGGTTTGGTTTTAGTTTGTTTGGGCTTTTTTAAAGTAACTCTTCCTATCTTTGTTGCACCACCTGTTTACCCAGACACAGCAAAACACTCTCTCAGGTGAAAACCTGAACTCATAAAAGCAGACGATCTAAATAAAAATCACCCCGTTTTGCAATTATCCAGATATCCACAAAACACAACTCTCCAGCCACTTCATCGCTGTGTAGGTCAACTCCCCATTTGCATCTTGGTAACAAGATCTACCACCTCCAAAGCTTGTCATCTTCCACTGTGTCAGCAAACCTCCATGCTCCCTATTGATGCACTATCACTTCCCATCACTCCTTCTACACTCACAGGGAGAGTCCTAGCTGCCACTCCCCAGTTTTTCCTTTATTCTGCCACTTTTCCCAGGCACCTGCAATACACTTTTCCATGACTGTCCAATGCTAGTCAGGTGTGAAAAAGTTGCAGAGCCTGATATGGGATGATAACACGTGCCAGCTGTTCACATCTGGGGTTCGCACCAAAATTCAAGGACAAGGGACTGCAGTTGGAAGTCCAATACTCAAAAAGCTGGCTGAATGTTTGCCTCATTTAAGCGTTCCTCTATTTAAAGAGCTGGAAAGATCTAACAAGACGCTGGCTTCAAGAAAAAACAAAACAAAGGTGAAGTCTGCAACTTTGTAAGGGGGACTAAGGATAAAACAAAACCACTACAATCTGGTTAGAAGTGGAAGCCTTGCTTCCAGGTGGTTTTGGGGGCTGGGAGCATTGTCTTTGCAAGGTGCAGAGGTGGGATGGGAAGCTTATGAACATACACAGTATCCTCATACCAGTCTATGTTTAGGGTATGTCCTCGATAGAAATCAGAGGTTGCATTGCCATGCCCACATCTACACGAGGGCGATATAAGAGACAGGCTGGCATTTGTGCGAGGACACTGTGTAAAGGGTGGAGAAATAAAAGAACAAGGTGCGTGTGAGGGATGGAGAGAGGCTGCCATGCCCACAGGAGACAAGCACCGACAGGCAGCAGGGCAGGGAAAGGTGCACGGCAAGGCCATGCCAGCCCCACAGTGAGAACCCAGAAGCTGCTCTCCCTCCAGGCAAGAGCAAAAAAACGGGCCCAGTCACTCAGAGCTCCAAGCAAGCTTCAACTCATCCTCACAGACACGCTGCCAAAATTTCAAATAAAGAGGGAAGAGGTGAAGCACCTGACTGGGCTGCGGGTACCTGGGCAGAGGCAGTGTCTCTAGAGAAGCCAGGAGGAAGAGAAGGAGAACCTCTTTGTTTCAAGCTAGCACTTACTGCTTGTTGCTGCTTTTCAGTTTTTATCATATAGGGCAAGCAGCAACATTT
>WUAM01000333.1:233618-272951 GCA_024336885.1 Actenoides hombroni
ATTCCATTTTTATAATTATTCATTTCCTTTTCATTAAAGCTGTTCTAGTTTCTTTTTCTAATCACTGAGTCTCTCTCATTTATTCCATTTCTCTTTCCCTCTGGGGAGGCAGGGAGGTTAACAGAGGGCAGCTGTTATAGGTCTAAGGGGCAGCCCTGACCCTAAACTGTGACAGTATAAGAAGTGGAGACTGATGAAGGAAAGAACTACTTGGTCATTTAAGCCAAGACCTGTTGGGGTTTTGGGAGTTCTTCTGTTTTCCTTTTTCTCTTGGGGAATTTTTCCATACTTGTTACTAGGAGATAAATTGCGGTACTTGGGGGTCCTTGGGAGAGGCAGAAGACCTGGCCACAGGGGGAGGGGTCCAGCCAGATGCCAAATGAAGGGGGTTGGATGGAGCCCCTAGCCCTCTTGGGTTTTTTTTCTCCTGTTTCGGGGGAGAGGGAAGCTGCCCTCGCGGTGGAGAGAAGCCTGCGTCTCCTGTTTCTCCTTCTACCCCTGCTGTCTCCTGAGGATCCTGCTGGGCACCAAAGGGGAAAGTGTTTGCTGCAACATATTTTGCTTTTAGGGCAGTGAGAGGCAGGTAGCTGCCAGGACTGCATCTGACCTACTGCAGAAGATGGCATCTGGACAGTGATGTGTTCTGACTTAGCTGATTCACCAAGTGGGTATCGACCACCTGTGACAAGTGTCAAACCACTGAAAACGTGCTGTGTTTGCTGTATTCATGATATAGAGATTTAGGAAAGTGTTACAGCTTCTTTGTCTCAGTCTTCTGAGGCTGCTGTCACATGCTGGAATCATGAGATAATAATGAGGGACAGATGGATGGAACCACACAGAGACACATCTCCCAGTGCATGTGTCAATATACATTTTTTTAGGAACCAGGCTAAAACTTACCTTGTATTTACTGTTGCCTCAGCTCTCTGTGTGTATCACAGAGTAGTTATCCTAATGTAGGAGAAAGGGGAGATGCAGATTTTCTCTTTAATCCTGAGAAGATAAATAGAAATATGTGGAAATGTGGGGGAGTCACAAATACATAAATAAGATGGTAAACACATACTCAGTGCTTTCCTGGGCCATGAAATAAGAAAACAATGTTAAGAGAGAGGGTGAAGACAGAAGTTGTGTAATGAGACTGCAGGTTAGTATGAAAAAACCCTCAAATTCTTGAGAAGCCACAGCAGTGTGTTGCATTACCCCTCTCTCTCTTTCCTCCCATCATGTGTGTATCACTGAAAATGAGCGTTTTGCTGCTTAAGACCATAGTTTCAGATGTGTTTCTTAGCCACATCTAGAAAAGTACATAGGTACCTAATGTTTTTTCTGTGGGCTGAGAGTCTCATTGATGGAAAAGCCTTTGAGAGTCTGAGCTTATATTATCTATTTCACAAATTTCAAAGCTATCTGAGGTACCTGTAGGTATTGGAGATAACTCCTGGGAGCTCCAAAGGCCCTTTTATTAGCCTGATCTAAAGCAATTTTGGCTCCCTAATTAGGTAGCATCACTGTCAGATCCAGGAGGAAAAAAAAACAAACCATCAAACCACAACATGCCTGTGTCAATTAGTAATGAGTCCTGTCACCACAGGTTTTGGAGTAACAGCCCTGCTGGCAATTAAGACAGGGAAAACAAGGCAGGAGGAGCATGCACTTTCCACATGCCTTAACCCAGAGCCAAGATCTCCATCATCAGGGAGTGTGAGTTCAGTCTCTAGCCCAGGCCGAAGTCCCCTGATCCCGCACTGTGGCTGCTGACCCACAGGGCACGTGTGCTTCTTGGTGGGGGTTGCTTACTCAGCCTTGCAACCCCCAGCTTGCAAAGGATTTTTATGAAACATAAAGAGAGGCAAAGCCATCCTCCACCCCTTGCTCACATGCCACCTCTTTTCAGAGGTGAAAGAGTGGCTCTATTAGTGGCATAGATATGACAAGCAGAGCTGCTGCATATTTCTGGTGGACAAGGAGAGGCAGCAGAGGTGGCAGCTGGAGCAAGCCGAAAGCTTTTTCTGATTGCCACAGGAAAAGAAACCATTATGAGAGCATGCTGAAAGCCTATTCATTGCTAAGGAAAGAGCTGCTGAAGAATGTGGGACCCATGCTGAAAGCTGCCAGCCAGAGCAACAGGAAGATTATTAAAGGCCTTTGCAAAAATCCCCATCTACTTCTTTTGGCAGTGGCAATTCTGGACATGGAGTCGCTTCAGAACTACCCATTGAAATCCTGTAAATAGCTGTCTGCTGGGAGGGAGAAGCTGGGTTACAGCTGAAGGTTTTTCTTCATGTGCCAACTGTATGTAAAACACCCACATCATGGCCAAATATGCTTAGGAAAGGAAGACTTCCCAGAGAAGCTATGGAGGTTTGGCTTAAAATCAGGGAAAAAAAAGAGGGTTTATGGCCTCTGGAAGAAGGGGCAGATGACTCATAATGAGTATAAGAATGTTGTCAGGTCATGCAGAGAAATAGTGATTCTGTAATTAGAAGGTCGAAAACTGAACTGGAAGTTAATCTGGCTTCAGAGGTGAAGAGCAATAAGAAAAATGTCAATAAATACATTAATAATAAAAGAAAGTCCAGGGAGGGCCTCCATCCCCTGGTAGATTCAGAAGGAAATTTGTTAATAAAAGACGAGGAGAAGGCTGAGGTGCTTAACGCCTTCTTTACCTCAGTCTTTAGTAATGGAAACACTTGCACTGGGGAAAGTCCCTCCCCCAAGCCAAGAGCCAGGGGCCGGAACACAGTGCCTCCCCTACAATTCAGGGGGAGATGGTCCATGACATGCTCCTCAATATCAATGTGCATAAATCTATGGGGCTGGGTGGGTTACACCCTAGAGTGCTGAGAGGACTGGCAGGGGTGCTCACCAGGCCACTGTCCATTATTTATCCGCAGTCCTGGCTGCCTGGGGAGGTACCAGCAGATTGGAGGTCAGACAATATAACAACCATATATAAGAAGGGACAGAAGGATGAAACTACAGGCCTGTCAGTTTGACTTCAGTACCAGGGAAGCTGATGGAGCAGATCGTCCTGGGTTCTATTATGCAACACATGCAGGACAACAAGGTGATCAGGCCCAGTCAGCATGGGTTTATGAAGGCCAGGTCCTGTTTAACAAACCTGATCTCCTATGACAGGGTGACCTGCTTGTTGGCTGAAGGCAAGGCTGTGGATGTTGTCTATCTTGACTTTAGCAAGGCATTTGACACTGTTTCCTGCAGTGTTCTATTAGAGAAATTGACTGCTCTTGGCTTGGATGGGCATACACTTTCCTGGGTGAAAAACTGGTTAGATGATGCTCACACCGACAAAGACAAACACACACACACCACCATACAGGGGTAGACATGCACACAAGAGTGTCCCAGAAGAGGGAGCCAGCCCTGTGCAGCCAATGGCTGGGGAGCCAGCCCTACCCACGAGCAGGAGAGGAGAGCCTCAGACCTACCCCCCGGGCTGTATGGAGGCCACACGGGGCCTCAACACTCCAAGGGCCTTCATCGGTGGCAAAGGGGCAAATGCTGCAACACACCCCAGGTGACTCGCGGGGGTCATGCTGGCCAGGCCACCAGCAGGCAGAAAGCCGCTGCCGGGGCTGGGGAAAGGGCCCTGCCCTGCTTACAGGGGGGCCTCGGGGTCCAGAGAGCTCCGTTTCCCCCTCGGGTGTGGAGGCGGTGGCTCTCGCCCTCCTTACAGGGTTGCCACTCTCCCCAGGCAGCCAAAGGAGCAAAAAGGCAAAAGGCCAATGACAGCAAAGGCAAAGACCAAGCCCTGGTTACAGGGAGGTCACCCAGCAAAAGCAAAGCCAGCCAGGGCACCCCAAAGGTGCCCTTCTTTGACAACAAGGAAGGCCTGTTGCCCAGAGCGCCTTTCTCGCGCCCACTCCTCTTCTCGCTCCCTCTTGCCTCGATGGTCCACACGATGCTTCTTCTTTCTTCGCCAACGGCTGCTGCCAGGGGAGGAGGGGGAGGAGGAGGAGGAGGAGGAGAACACCACACTTAGGCCGCAGAAGCACCACCTCCTAACCGCTACATGCCGTGGTTTCTGTCCAATATGTCACCTCAGTCCCCCCGACTTACCTCAGCTTTCTCCTCCAAAATCTTCATTCTGTCCCCCAGAGATTACCTCCATTTTTTGAGCTAAGCCCCAGATTCACCCCTTTAAAAAGGTTGTTTTCATAGTTTCACCTAAATTACCTCAGGTTCTCACTTCAAAATATTCATTCTGTCCTGTAGAGATGGCCTGGGATTTTTTTTGGAGGTAATCCAAAATTAGCGCCTTTCTCATGCTCGCTCTTCGGCACGCCGCCACTCCTCTTCTTCCTCGCTCTTGCCGCACCATTCCATGCCGCACTGCCTCTTCTTTCTTCGCCGATGCCTGCTGCCAAGGAAGGAGGAGAACACAGTTAGGCAGCAGAAGCGCCAACTCCTCTGCCCAAAGGAAGCGGGGAGCCCGACACCCCCTCGCAGGGAGAACCCCAGGGCACCACATGGCCGCCCGGGGACCACCCACCTCCACAAAACCCACCCACTTCACCCGGTCTCACCAAAGTGGCGCAAAGCAGGGGTCCGGACGGTGCTGGGGCTGGGCTCAGAAGTTCCACTGAAAGTCCCTGCTGTCCCTCAGGGCTCTGTCCAGAGCTCTTTTCCTCTGCACCCTGACAAGCCCAAAATCTAGCCCAGGGCGAGTACAGGACCAGTTATTAAGCACCACAAAGGTCACCCCGGCCTTACGCGTGCATTTCAGTCCCTGTGACTGCCGCGGTCCGAGTGGCCAAGCCGCAGAACCGGTAGCCACGGAGTCGGTAGCCGCGGAGCCGCATTCGCAGCCAATTCAAATCGCGCGCTCCCACCGCCTGAGGGGAACGCGTTTCCCGCCTGCTGCGGCGGGCGCTCCCCCTTGCGGCTCGGCTGAGCGATGCGCTCGCGCTGCCTGCGGCGGCGACACAGCCGCGACCGCCCGAACCCGCCGCGCCTTCCCCGACCCTCAGGGCGCTCGCAGCCCCCTCAGTCACACGCGGAGCAACCCACTAGGTCTCTCTCTCAGAGGTGCTCTGTTGAAATACCACAACTTCTCACCAGAAGTCCACCCTGCCCACCAGCTCTGCCCCCCCGATTCATGCCGGTGTGACCTCCTGCCACATATCCTAGCCAGATACCACCTCCTTCCCAACTTCCCTTCCCGGCTAGACCCTGGTCGAGTCCCACTTTCAGTCAAGCTGGCCCATGACTACTTCTGCCAATCCACAGGCTACTCCAGATCTCAGATTGACGGAACCCTCTCACTTCCTTTATTTACATTTTTTTTTCTTTGTTTTTTTAAATTAAGGTATGCATTATGGGGAGAGATGGAGGGAGGTGGTGGGTTGGCAGCTTCATGGGCTTTAGCTGCTAGCAAAGCTTAAACCACAACAGGTCCCTACCAGCAATGTTGGTGCGGTGATGTGCTCCCTCCGGCACGCCTCCTGCAGCCCTGGTTTCCACATATTCTCAGGAGAAGGACTTAACTCTGCTAGAGTTTCACAAGATGGTGCTAAGGAAAATAAAACGCCTTATGTAAAGAGACAGGACATACAGTGTAACAGATCGCAGATCTAAACATGTTATAAATGATTCTTACGTTCAGTTACTTTTAGGTGTGGAAAACATACATTTATAGAATTTTAAAAATGTTTTATCCTAGGGGTGACTTTATTCAGGTATCAATTCATTGATTCAATGACTGATTACATGAATCAGCCACTTCACCAGATTTTCACGGTATTCACACAAATATTGCAGAGAAATTAGATATTTTGAAACTTACTACTACTTTTACTTTTCAGTTAAAGCATAGTATTACTAAGTTAAAGGCTAAGAACATAGGTTATTTGATGTCTTAGATGAATCATGCTATGCAATACATGCTCTGAAGTCTCATTTTTAAGAGGATCTTCATTGTGAAAGCTCTTAATACATTGCTTTACTCTGTCAAGCTACCTTCAGCTAGACTGCCTGATATGCTTCAAGGTAGATCTTCCTTGTTGTCACACAATCTAACACATACAGCATCGTAACGAGTGTATCAAAGACTGACATCCATAAGGTGCCCCCTGTGAATCATTTCTCTAAAGTCTGATTGTTCCTGGACCCAAGCAAAACAGTCACAGTTAATGATGTCAGCTGCCACAGCATGGTGCCTCAGGCATTCTTCTCCAGGGTCATTCAGAATCATTTTGCTTTTCACATCAATATTTATTATTTACTTTAAGCACAAATGCAACTATCTGTTCAAGTGTGTCCAGACTTCTGAGGTTGCAGAATAGAAGCCAGTAAACATGAAATCACAAAATGCAGTAATCCCTACACCTATGAAGATACAACACTCCTGTTGTGCTCTCTCAAATTTAAAATATCACTTTTAATATGACTTTATTCTTTGGTTTTACAGCACTTACAGCAAAGATCACTCAAATTTGCACCTCCCTGAAATGAGCAATACCTAGCCCCAAGAATAAGGGTTTACAGATTGACAGTTAAATATCATTTACACATGACTGAGAAACTGTGGGAGTTCAAGGCCTATCAGTGATCCCAGGCTCACGTACGATAAAGGCTTATTTTTGCAAAAGGAGGGGGGAGATGGAAGTAGAGTCACACTGTTAAGACAACAACGAAAGTACAGTTAAAGTAGTGCATAACTGAAATAGCCCCAGTGAAGTATGAGCAGTGGAACTTTACCAGGACAGCATACTTATTATGAGTATGTTTCAGACAATTGTTTCACATTTCCTTAAGAGAAAATGCAGGTTTCTCTACCTCCAAGTATTCAAAGAAGGAACTAATATTCTACTTAGGAGAGTCCTACATGTTCCAAAAAGTAGATATAAACTCAGCTAGGGGAGCAGGGAAGAAGCACCCAGGGCTTCAGTAAATAGTACAAGTGAACTGTGTCACAACTAAACCAGAAAAAATTTTAAACTACTTCTTTGCCATGGAAAAAAGATAAAGTCACACAAAAGAAACTTCAGGTATTTTGTTCAAACCACAGCAAGTCATCAATATGAAGAGAGAAGCAAGTACTACTCTGGATGCAGAATCCATGGGAAAAGAAACATTAGAGAAACTGCTGTTTCAACTCCCACACACATTTGTATTGTGTCTGAGATGGAGTTAATTTTCCCCATAGCAGCCCTCACAGTGCAGTGCTTTGTATTGAGGGCTAGAAAGGTGTTGATAACACAGCTGTGTCGTGGTTACTGCTGAGCAGGGCTCACACAGCACCAAGGCTATTTTTAAAACTTTCTGCCTCCCCACCTCCCCCCCCCCTCCTCCTCAGCAGAGAGAGGGGGTGGAGAAGATCTTGGGAGGGGACACAACCAGGACAGCTGACCCAAACTGACCAAAGGGATATTCCATACCATATGACATCAGCTCAACAATAAAAGCTAGGAAAAGGAGGTGGAAAGGTGGGATCTGATTGTCCGGTTCCCTGATACAATCCCTTGCAAATATGGTTCTGTTAATTTTTAGGCACTCACAGTGCTCAGTTCATGCTCACTTCTAATCTTTCTTCTCTTATGACACTTTTTTGGAAAAGCATTCCTTTTTTTGCTTTTGGAGTTGTGCTCCTGTCTGCCTGGACGTGTTCCTGTGTGACCTGCTGTAGGTGATCCTGCTCTGGTAGCGGGGTTGGACTAGATCATCTTTCAAGGTCCCTTCCAACACTTAACATTTTGTGATTCTGTGACTGACGAGTAACACGAACTGAAAATGGTGATAGACCTCTTGCAGGTTTTAGATGTAGCAAAGGGGATGACCCTGTTATTCCTTAAATCAATAGAAGCCATGGCAGGAAAAGAAATTACTGCAAGGTGTTTGACTTTAGATTATAACATATTTTTAATATAAACTAATGGGAGTTCTACTAGCAATGATTACAAGATTTTATTTGCTCAGAGTTTCCTGTATGTTCCTATAAAGTTGTTTCTAGCAAAAACTGGTAGCTTACAGAGCTCTTGACCCTTTATTGTTTATTTGGCAAATCACTTTCTATAAAAAGGCAGAGGATTTTTTCTAAATTAGAATACGTAAGAAAGAATACAGAATATTTCAGTGCTGCTAGTAGTATACAAAAATAGTTTAAATTGTTCATATCATAGAAGCAATATGAAGAGCACCTTGAGTGTTCAGAAGCAATTATGACAGTGATAACTGCAGATGAAATGAAGCAAAATGTGAAAAATTTATCTTCATGTACACTTTTCTACATAACAGAATAGCCTCCATTTATCTTACTTCTTTTTCTGTTTGATTGATTAGTTAACTGGCTTCAGAAGCAAAATATGAATGAGCCGACAAATTGTTCCCTTTGACTTTTGCACAGTCCAAGAGTAAATACCAGATTTAACATTTAATCATCTAAAACAGCAGATCTGGCTACAAGTTAAGATGTGAATATATTAACCCAAATGTGTGTCAGTACACAGAAAGGAGTTTCACCTTTTATGTGTACTTTAAATACATTATGAGGATAAACAGGTATCAACACCTTAATTTTATCCTACCTATGACCCTGCTGAATTCAAATACAGGAAAAAAAAATGAATCCATTTGTTATTTAACGTTAGAAACCACAGAGACTTTTACGGAAAGCAAATGAACAATCTCACCTCTCAGTGCAGGGCCTAGTAGATTTGAAAATTCAAATCCAAGTCTGTGCCCCACTCACTTTTACCTCCAGTTACCTACAATCAATCATCTGGATTTTCAAAATACTTGTCCTACTATCACCTGCCTATATTTTTAGGAATAATTTGAGGACTCCATGTATTAGTCATATCTTTGGTGACAGTTTAAATAAATCCTGATTATGTCAACAGAAAGAATCACTAAAAAGAAATCAGAGTTTGCCCAAGGTGGGTTTTATGGTCACACGTAATTCATGACTGCTTTAATGGCAGTGTAATTTCTGTGTGTTTAATTTTGAAACATCTCAAAAGCCTTCATCAGTTGGGATTTTTAGCTCTTAAATATTCAGATTTTTTTCACATAGTCACAAGTACAAACACAAAATCCTTTCTGTCTTAAGAAGATCTTTACCTTCTGTCTTAAGTTATGATGCACAGTTTTATAGGCTGTTACATTTCTTTAATTTTTTTTTCCATGTGTTTCAGGCACAGAATTGTGTGTAGTGTTATCAACATTTTTAGTCAGCTTTTGACCACTATTTTCAAACTTCTCATTGGTCATTGAACATCAAAGATGAACACCTCTTTCCACATGCAGTCTTCCGCAGGTATGAATAATTAGGTTTGGAATCATCTCATAATTTCAGCAGTCTTTCTCATACACCCAAACTACATTTGGCTGAATTTCATGATAGATTTTATCAATATACATGCTGTATGTACAGATGATTGGTGATACCATTCTTTATTTATCATCCCTAGCATCTGAACTAAGAGTTAAACCTTCTAAGACTTTTTCCTGGCTTGCTAAGAAATTTTAAAAAAAGATTTTGGTTATAACCCCATTCCTTCAATCCCTCAACCCTCAAAAGAGCTATTAAAAATCTCTTACTGTTACAGAAATCTACAGGCTATCCTGGAACGCTCTGGAGCTATGCCTTGAATTTAATTTACAAAAGATGCGCTCCAGTCTGATTGCTCCCGCCTGTGGTTTTGTGTATCATAACCTGAAAATTCTTTTTCTGTTTTAGACATTTTAATCTCAGTTCCCCCATGAGCATTGGAAACTGGGCCGATCTTACAGATATTTTCCAGGCCTGTGTTAATTTCCTTTCACTGTATCCTGCTTGTCCAAATGCTGTTTTTTTGTTTTGGTTTTCTTTTGATGTCTTGCTATTTTCATTGACTTTCCCTGAAATTCTTTTCCTTGACATTTTTAGTTTCTATAATCTGATATTTAAAAAAAAAAAAAGTCAAACTTGTCTCATGCTCCATTGTACAGCCTGACTTTTAATATATATGTATAGATCTCTCCAAGCTGTTCAGAGGGAAACTCTTTAGGAGTCAGCACAGTCCAGAGGCTGCCCAGAAAGCATGGGGAGAAGGATTTGCAGCTGACCTATGCTGCAAATGACATCTAGAAAACTCTTTTGTAACCTTCTGACTGCACGTGCTTGTCTTGAGGATCATTTTTTTTAAAATCTTTGGGGACATGCATTGTTTTCCTCGTTGCTTTTCGCTCAGAGTTAGTACATTGTTTAGCACTGAAAGCCCATGATGCAGTTAAGGCCTGCAAATGTGAGAGGGCTGAAGGACTGAGGAAACTATGTTATAAATAGAGAGGATACTTTTTTTCTGAAAACAAGCAGACCCTACACCACCTTCACAGCATGAATCTAATTCAGGACATATTTTTTTCCTAAATGATATCTAGTTGAAAAGATTTGTACAACATTACCTCTGGAATGAGCTCAAAAGAAAGTTATTAATTTTTTTCCCCTCTTTCCAATCCTTTTTTTTCTCTTTTAATGAGGACTTCTTTTTATACAGATCAGCTTTTTCTTCTGGAGCCTACAGCACAACATAAGAAAGTTGATCTGAGGGACAGACAGCAAATAGATTGCCATGGAGTCCTGAATTCAGCTTCCTGCATTGCCAGACACCACCACCATAGCATTCAAGAGGGAAAACCAAGTTCTGTTCGTACTCAAGTGGCTGCTCTACTGGAGGCTTACTGTGGCAACAACAGGCTGCCATTAGGAGATCACAAAAATACATAAATAGTGTGGGTAAAAAGCAACTGCATTCCATTCTCCTTTTCCCTGACTATTTTCCAGTATCTGTGAAGGGGTTCTGAGTTATGCCAGCAGCTACATTGATTAAGTGTGACATACTAAACTATACATATGTAAAATTCCTAGACCCTTTATTTTCATAATAAAAAGTAGACATTTCAATGTATATACTTCTATCTCAAACTTGTCCAAGAGCTAATAAGGTCAGTACTCTTAAAAACAAGATCACTCTGACAGCTGAGAGACTGGTTACTCAAATGAAAATGTAAGTTTAAGTAAAATGTATGTCCTCATATTTGTATTTCATACACTTACTTTCAGATTTATATCTGGAAAGATATTTGTACTGCTGACAGTATTTGAATAACTTACAATGAATGGGTTTATACTTTCAACTGATTCAGTAAATAGGGACAATGATTATAGAATAAGGATTGTGTTTATCAGACTTTTCCAATGATAGACTCTAATTCAGTCAAGAACTAGATTAAGGTCACACTCAAAAGACTTAATCTCTAAATTATCCTACCCATAAACTGAAGATGTTGAATGAAATGAAAAGGACTACTAAAATAACAATATACTGTTGAGAGATTATTGAAGAAAAAGGTTAAAGTAGAAATTTTTCATTTTGAGGGAATTGGTGGTGGTGGTGGTGGGGGGGTGTGTGTGAGAAGAAAGAGAGAGAATTCATCCACCCCAATATACTTACTTAAATCATTACTATAATTACTTGGAGATTCTTAAGAGATTCTTATTAAAGTACTTTTTTGACAGTCACGGACAGAAAAAGACATTCTGATCAGCTTCTCTTAAGACTACTTTCAAAGGGATCTTTCAATAAAATATGAAAAATCTCATAGGGAAAAAGCTTCACAGGAAGAACGATATCTTTTTGAAAGTAGAGTTAGATTGCAAAATAGTAATCCAGGGGCAAAGGCAGAAGTTGCAGTAGTTATGAGGAGCATTCGACACTTAGACTTGGAAAAAAATTATATCGAAATACCAGAGTGCTGGATGCCACATTGTTCTTCCACCTACATGTTTTGCATTGCTCACCAACCCATCTTCTTTTTCCTGCTTGAGTTTTTTGTATATGTATTTTTTTTTCTATCAGCTAAATATGGTTGTAAAGCTTCATTGTGGTACAGGAATTACATATGCAGTGAAATCATGCAAGGAAGCAAAAATTGACCATGTATTTCAATTCCATCTGCACCTAAACAAAAAGTGCACATTTAAACTTAAGTAGTAATTAACACTTGGAGTGTGGTAATGTATATTTTAGTGTATTTTAAATGTGAACACAAGTCTTTTAGGAGGTTAAATCTGTAAATCTCTCCAGCTTCAGGTAGTGCAATATTTAATGTAAAAGACATGGTATTGTTTGCATTTTATTTGACATGTAATTTGGTATGTAATTTTAAGATATCAAACTGTAATTTGCTGTAAGAATCACCACATAGTCTTCTTGTTATGCCACCCTCAGAAAAAGTAATAAAGAACTGTGGCCCTTCAAATATTTTCGTGCTTTAGCCCTTCACTTGATATTTCTTTAAAATATCAGTAATAGTAAGAAAAAGTTTTCCAGGCCCCATCTATTTGTTTGACACTCTCCACAGTGAATATATTATATTTTATATCAGTACAGCTGGTATGTACCTTGCTAATGATATCATCTGAGGACTTTTCTGACTCACCCAGGTTCATATTTAATAAGCATCAGAGATCACAGAAATTTTATGATATAATACAATAGATTATCAAACCAACTGAAATTACCTATGTTACAAATTAACTACACCTTTATAGCAGAGACTCTTGAGATAGAAAAATGAAGCAGAATGTAATGTAATGAAGAAACATAAATTTCATAAGTACTGAGAATATATATGAATAATGTCTTTAATATGCTCTTATATTCATCTGAAATGAGAACAAAGTAATACATCTTACAGAGGCTTAACATAATCGTTTCCTTGAGAATGCTAAATTTATTTTTAACCTGTTTTCTCCAATTATACTCATTGATGTGGGTTGGAAGAAAGTGAGCAATTCTCAGATTAGCTTTTACAGTATTTTTGTCATCCCAAGCCAAAGAAGAGCAAGGCAGGATGATTTTCTGCTTTACTCCTCATGCACCCGCTCACCCCACACCCCCCGCAAAAGAATATCATGTATATTAATGTGTAATGTTTATAATGCACACTCTAAATATTAATATATTTGTCAAGACCTGGAAAGTCAATGTTGAAATGAAGCCACTTTCTGTGATAAATGGTGGTATGGGGAACGTGTAGGAATTAGCAAAGTAGAAGAGAGCTTTAACATACTGATTGCCTTGTTACTTTTCTGAGTCAGTGAACATCATCAACTTTATAGCTTAAAACCACCCTAAACCCCTCATCTATTTACTGTAAAAGCACACATAGATGCCTTGAAGCAACTGAGCTTCCCTGATCTTTTGGGGTATGAGGAAAACCTTTTCCTGACAAATCTCTCCTGCATCTTACTGGGACTGTAGTTCCAGCCACAGCTTTTCCACCAGCAGCCCTGCAGTTCTTCTCTGGTGCCAGTTTCCAAATAAAGCCTTTTCCTTCTTCCTGTGAACAAAAGAAAAACAGAAAAAAAAAAAAAAGACAACAATATTTATAAACTTAATTTCTAGGAGAGTAATGGTCCAAAGAAAGAAGTAAAGCATGGACAGCTTTAGCACCACTTCTTCCTACTGGTAAAAAACACAACCAAATGCAATATTGTAGAAAATATGATGAAAGACTACCCATAAACAACTTTGTCCGAAGTGTTCCATAGTCAAAAGCACTTACATGGTATGTCACAGAAGGGAGATAGATATTTTGTGTAGGTCAGGCTTCTTAAAGACATCAACACTAATATCACAGCAGACAGTTCTCTAGATCCTGGACTATGCTGGACTTCAACTATATTAGATCAAAGCTGACAAGTAACAGAAACACATCTTAGATCTAAGGAATAATACCCAAACCATTAAGACTGAAAATAAAGTTAGCTTAACTCCAACTTTGAGAGTATTAAAATAAAATATAAATATGTTATTCTATATATTGTGAAGCAAATTCCAGCTTAAATAGGAAACAGCATTAAAGAAAACTGGCCTTACTCTACTATATTTCCTTCAGAGTGTAAGAGAAAAATCAATGCTGATTTGCATGCAAACTAATGAGCTATACCTGTGAAGAAATATTTTTATGAATTCTTTGTTGATGAAGAAAAATGTTGTCAATATTGTGGCAACAGTAAGTTCTATGTCCAGAAGCCACACATGAGCAATAATGTACATAGTATGCCTGCTCACAGCACAGAATGGATGAAAGAGCTGTTCTGGAGGCATAGGAAACAGCCCAGGCTTCAAACCACATAATGTTGGACAGCATGTTCTTCACTATAGTTCATAGGACATTCAAGGTCACATAGCCACTTTCAAGAAGCTCAGACAATTAGCCATATCAAGACCTGTGCTCCCACTGGAGATCACTTCAGTCATAGAGATGTCTGCAAAACAGGCACAAAAGAAGCTCTCAGAAGGCAACACAGTTAAATAATATTCACTCTTCACTCTGCCAAGGTGCTTACATTGCGATTACCAACCTGATGTGTGAGCAGCATAACTTGAATCAATCAGAAGTCTATCAGATATGCAGTCTCTGACAGTAGGTAGATTGAAATCCTTCCCAAACGTTTGGTTGTTCTCAGTAGGAGCTGAACATCCTGTTGACATACCAACACAACCAAGGCTAATGATCATTGCTTTTTATACATACTTTCACTGCTAACCTTCTACCTCTATTTTTTTCCCTGTTCTGGCAGTAAAATTGAACACAGAACAAAGAACAATGCAAACTAATTTTAGTTTTAAGTGGGCATTTTCCAACACCTTTCATAATATCTAGGATTTAATAACCAAACATAAATAGAATACATTTTTTAAATTAATTAAAGGTTTTCCTTCTAATGAATCAATTTGAAAACACCTGGAAAGGTGGAATTATGCCTTTATTTCTTAGATGAAAAGATGGCCAATGTTAATGTCTCACTAGAAAAATTATTTTGCTTTTACTTCCTTCCAGATCAGATGGTTGAAAAGTAACTCAAAGTCTACAAGATGTCTCTTGGTCTTAAATGTAAAAGTTCAACATTAATAAGGAAATATGGCTGTCTACTTGAGAGAAGCTTTTAAGAGAGCAAGATGATTATGTTAGAAATTTTCTCATCTACGTAGTTTCCATAAACTTAAAATGAAAATTAGTACAGGATGATCAAATATTTCTCATGGATAAAAAAAAAATGACAGTGAGTTTCTGCTAATTGGATTTCATTCATGTAGTACAATGACTTACTTTCTCCCATGTTGAATGTGTGCTCTAAAATAGGGACTGTGTTTGCAATAAAGAAAACGTGGACTCCATATACAGAAATTATTTTCTAGCTGTGTGACTAGTTTTGCCTACATAAAAAAGTCATACCAAATAGCCAAATTTGAGGATCAAGTAGTTTAATGCATTCTTTTCAAGCAATATAAATTTTAGCAAACTTTTTTTCCAAAACATATGCAGTCCAGAGACTAAAAAGAAAAATATCCTCTGGGAATGACATGAGGCCGTAATAGAAACCTGCAGAAAACAAATGGCTATAAAAAAAGATCCAATCCTAATCAAGTGTTTCACAGCAGAACGCCTGCTAATGATCTTAAAGAGTAAGTGCATCTGTTGCAAATTAAAATTGTTCATCTACAATCCTTGTAATTCCAACAAACAAATACTGGTTTTGGTTATTGCTCTAGTTTGCTTAATGTATCTTATTAATAAGCATACACTACACTGATAACCTGGCACAAAACCAGGGCTCTGAGCTGTTAAGGCCATACAAATAACCAAAGCAGCATAATATTCCCCAATATTCTCCAAGCCAAAAAGAATTATCCTGAAGCATCGAGACTTAGTTTCACTATCAACTGGGATTAAAAAGTCAATCCCAATTTAGTTGATGATAACAACATTTCTAACTAAGTTTATTTCAGCCAGTCAACAAATAAAGTTGCCATTTAACTTTTCTGTGTGCCAGAGTCAAATTACATTTCTCAGTTTCTAAGAGAATACGCACTTGGTCATAAGCATCTACTGTCTATCTATTACTGCATGGCAGCCTTAGGGACATTAATTTATTCCTAGTGTGGAGTTTCATTGATCTACATGATACAAAACAGCATTGTATTTTAAGTATGATATAGTTTGAATCTAAAGTCTTATTCCTTCAGGGGTATGTAATTATGGGGCATGATTAAATTAGTTTGTAATTTATTAGAGGATTTATAAAGTCAAAAAGCATTGAAAAGATATTACACCAGAATTCTTTCTTAGTGAGCTTATTTTCTCCCAGAGCAAGTCTGTATGTACTTACCTTTTTTTTTTTCCCTAGGTTAAAGGTATTTTTATTAAGAGGTTTATATTTTACTAATGCTAAAATTCCATTATAGATTATTTACTTGTATGAAATATAATCAACACTGAACCAAAACTCCCAGACCTCTTATTCTGCTACTATACTTTAAAACACTGTGTCAACAAATTCAGATGAACAGAACTTTCTTATCACTGTTGTCAGACTTTCATTCACAGCATAAGATAAGGAAAAAGAGCTATATTAAGTGTTTCAAACTGTGGTTTATTCTAATTTACTCCCCTGATTCTATTTATGCTATTGCCAAGTTAGAAAATGAGTAGACTGTAATAATTCTGAATTGTGTTATTTGTATCTGTCAACTCAGTTTGTTAAAAAGATGACACAATAACAAATGAAGTATTAATTTGCATTCCTTTACAATTTCTGTTTTGCTCCAATTGATCTACATTAAAAAAAAAAAAAGTATAATTTAGATTTAATTTCTATGTGCCTCTACACCTCATGCTGTATTACAGATCTGATTAATTCGAGCATCCTGTATCAGCCAGGAATTGCAGCTTCTTGATTCAGCACAGGTTTTCCTATGCTCACAAGCAAGAGTATGTGGGTTTTCTTTAAAAAATATATATAATAATTTTTAAAGGAAACAAGAACAATAAGAGAGGAAAAAAGGAAATGTAAAGTGCATAAATGTGAACTAGACTGTTCTTATTTCCTCACAGTAGAACTTTCACAAGCTTAAATTTTCTTCCTTAAATAAGTAAAGTGGTAGTCCTGTCTGTTGATAAATGCATAAGGATTTAAATAGATGCAGAAGATAGAGTTTTATCTCATGTCAGCAGTGTAAGGGTTTGTCCATACACATATTGACTTCAGGAAGCATCCAACCAGCTGAATAACTTCAAGCATATATTATTGATCCACTTTTGTACTTAAGTAGGAATATAAATACTTGCCTAATTATTCTGAATTATGTCTGTAAAAAGGTGAACAAGACACAAAGACAGACTGATGGTACAAGTCCATACTTTTTATATCTGGACAAATCAAATATCAACCTCTGTTGCTTTTCTTAAAACAATTGAAAGGTAATAAATATACTCTGACTATTCTGATTCTGTGTGATTCCTATTTTGAGGAAATAGCAGAGAAATGTGGGCAACAGCAATGTGTCAGTTTTAATGAGACTTCCCTGTAACAACTTTCAAAGTGAAAATTAAACTCATTCACAAGTTTTTTTAAATTCAGGAATACAATATGCAAAGACCAAAAGGTTAATTATACTTGCATTCTTCTCCTTCAAACAGAACTAGTTCAAATTAGTCAAAATAACATTCTAACAAAAAAAATAATTATTTTATTGTATTTTTTCATTTTAGCTCTCACTTTCCAAAATATATAAATATTTGGAGTTTTAAACCACTTTTTAAGCTACGACATTTGTATATGCAATCATTTTGATACAATGGGCTTCTTTTATTTTCCTACCTTGTTTCTACACCATAGCTAGTGCTTTGAAGAGTAGTTATATATTGGATACCAGCTCCAGATATATTAGTTGAAGGTGGTGAATGCCATCTTGAACTCAGAAGAAGACTGTAAATGAGAAGCAAACACAGAGTTTCATATGTCCCAGAAGACTATTTTCTCATTCCAACATTACTTGTTTATATTAAAGAAATATTCCAGGCTTGTTTCAGTGTGACTTCTTTCATAAGATTAGAAAGACCGTAGAAATGCTGAAGATAAAAAGCAGCAGTTAGGACAGTAAATTATTTTAGAGGGTTTTTTTTTATTTTGCCACTCTTAACTGGAAATGGCTAGGACTATATATATCTCACTGCTTCCTGCTTCTCCATAAACTCTTGATTTTATAAACAACCTTGTTCAGCTGCTGCTGAACAAGAATGCAGCCCACCTTCACATTATTTTTTCTTATTAAAAGGTAGACAGTGTAGAGCCCATCACTCTGAATTTACTAATTCATCCAACGCATGTGGCTTTTTCTTTTTCCATTGTCAATTGTGTTTCCTCCTCCTTTTTCATTCCTTCTGCTTCTGCTCTGTTTATCAAAGACAACATATACACATGCTCAAATCTCATGAAGCAGTGTCTAAATTCACTATAAATCACATAAGCTCTTGTCCTATCACATACATTGCAAATTTTAATTCAAAAGGCTAAAGGCTGCCTACAATGTAAAGCATATATGTTTAACCAGCTATATATTTCAAATTATGATGATATAATGTTGTCTCTATAAACTACTCCTTGTCAGAGAAAAAGTATAAATGAAAGCTATACTGACTTCAGTCAAACTATTTAATTTGAACATACAAAAATTATAAATTATTAAATATTAGTATGTGCACTTTGAGTGGTCTCTTAGGCATGTTACAGTTCCCAAGCTTCCTTCCTTTCCTGTCTAAAATAGGATTTAGAGGTTTTTAACAGAATTCAGATGGATTTAAAATCTCCATATATAAGTTGTACTTTTACAGATTTATTGCATGAATTTCCTGTCGAATTTTTATGTGACACTTGATCTCCCCTGAGGGATTTGTTCAGTTCGGATTGGATAATGTAAATTTCCAGTGGAGATTAAACACAAATGAGTATGAAATTGATTTATTATAATAAGTGAAATTGAGGTCTGAGTTCCCAATTCTCTTTTCTTTTCTTCTCCAACCAACACAAGACTTTCAGATAAAGGGGTTTTTTTGTAATATTTTGCCAACAAAGAAAATTAAGAGCACATTTCTCAATTACACATTGGAAATTAGATGAAATATTCTTCCAAACTTGTTTGATTTCATGTGCACAAGAGAGTTAGTGGAATAGTTTAACACAGCTATAATTACATTGTTGTGGGACCAACATATTACATTACATGATTTCTGCAGAATTCAGACTCATTATCAATTTAATGGAGGGAATAAGAAACGTTTGTCAAAATCCTGTGTTCGCATCTCCACATTAGAATATTAATTCTAAACATGTTATGCAGTGCACCATTGTAAATGTAGGTGGATTGACTGCAGTAAAGAATTTTTTGGTGTCACTTTAAGATTCAGCCTTATTGACACACAGATAATTTTATCCACAAAATTTCAGTCTTAGCTTCACATTCTGAAACAATTCAAAAGAATCTATGGTCTCCAGTGACAGTGCTCCTTGATGCACACACAAAAAAAGCTGTGTCTATACAGACTTATACAGCTCTATCACAGAATGTTAGGTGTTGGAATGGACCTCGAAAGATGATCTAGTCCAGCCCCCCTGCCAGAGCAGGATCACCTAGATTAAGTCACACAGGAACGTGTCCAGGGGGATCTTGAACGCCTCCAGAGAAGGAGACTCCACAACCCCCCTGGGCAGCCCGTTCCAGTGCTCCTTAATCCTCACTGTGAAGAAGTTTTTCCTAATGTTAACTCTAAACCTCTTGTGTCCCAGCTTGCTCCCATTGCCTCCTGTCCTAACACTGGATGACATTAAGAAGAGTCTGGCTCCATCCTCCTTGCACTCACCCTTAATATATTTATAGACATTAATGAGGTCCCCCCTCAGCCTCCTCTTCTCCAGGCCAAAGAGCCCCAGCTCTATACTGAACTTCTATACAGACAAAACTACTTCTGCTGCCTGGATTTATGCATCACAAAAAGTTGAAGAACTGTGATTTACCCAAAGAGCAATTATGAATAGAGAATTATTGTCAGATGTACCATGCAATCCCAGCTGATGAAAGATCACTTCCAGAACAGCAGGGACATAAAGTGCCTGCATCACACTGTTTCTTGATTTCACAACAAAGGCTGAAAAAAATAAATAAATCTTCTTTTCCAAATATAGATATTCCATCACTAATACAGATGCACATGTGCATGAAATTATGCACACTGAAACAACAATTTATTCATTTCATTTTATTCATTTTCTAAAATACTTGGAAAAAGTATACATTGGTCAGAGAGGTTTAAGCAAAAATACTATCAATTACACAGCATTCAGCACACACATTACTGTTAGCTGAAATAAATGAACAATATGAAACATCCAGTGTCATTTGAATGAGTGGTCTTCTAACTTGTTGTATTGGAAGAAGTTATTTAGCCCAGAAACCTCTAAATTCAGTGGACAGAAACAGCTGATGACCCACAAGACTAAGCTATTAATATATAAAATGAGTTTACTCTGAGTCACTTCTGTAATTTTAGGAAAAAGCTTCCATGCTATATCCAAGAAAACCACAAGAAAAAAGATACAGCTTGTATGGAGAGCCAGCCTGTGAAATCTGCATTTGATGTAGTCAATTTATTTTTTCCCTTGGTTTAATTCCATTAACTTGATCATTAATAGGCCACTGGTAGGTATAATGATAAAGATTGCACTGTTCCCATCTTTCAAATGCTGGCTACACAAATTGGGAAAGGCTGCATAAGTACCATAAAGTAAAATAGCTTCTGCTGAAAAATAATTTGACAAATTTAGTTCTGCAGTTAGGTCTGTTGCTTACTGTTTGAACAAAAAATTGCTGTACAGAAATGTTGAGTTTTAAACAGCAGCTATGTCAGTGAGCACAATATTTATGTTTCTTGTAATAATATTCTGAAATCAATACTGTCATTTCTAAATGCAAAAGAGTTATATTGAAAGAGAGATGAGAATGTAAGTAGAAAACCCCCAGAATACAGCCCTACATCTCTTCAGTGGGTTTTAAAAGGGTTTCAGAATCTCTCGAAACATTCAGCAAAGTTAGGCCAGAAGAAGTCAAAGTAATTTAGATCCAATCTCTTTTCAAAAATGAAATGAACGGAAGTTTTATGAAAAGGAAATGAAGAGGAAATTGAACTTTCATATTTCATGGTGCAATTGTGATGACAGAAAACAATGTTCATCAATAGAAAGTTTAGAAGGTACTTATATGTCTATGACGCTGTACTGTGGGAGTTGTGACAGAGTGCAGGTAATTTTTAAAAATATGATGAAGCTGTAGTAGAGTTACTTGTTGTTGTGTATACTATTATACACAAGTTCAGAATATAAAGCTTTTCACATTCTTCTGATCAAGAATCAGAAGCATTAATTGAAATATATATTTTATGAAGAATTTTGACTGGAGGTGCTTATGGTTAATGCAGATTCACCTGCATAAAAGCTGCATAGTGCTGTATCTCTATGACATGGAAAACTAAATCACTTACACTGAAATCACAGGGCTGAGGAAGATTGGTAATATAATGGAAACATCATAATTCTGCTATGCAGAACAGTCAGAATGAAAAGGAGAACACATGCAGCCAGACACAGGTGTGAATCACAGCATGTCACCACAGAAGAAAAGAAGAGATATTTGCGTTTAGTTTTATAATGAAGTGGTTCCATAGTTAATCTAATAGGGAAAACAATGGCTGGAAAAGAAGACTTCTGTTCAGGGGCTGCTCCTTGTTATTGTGAACTACATGCCCTCTTCTGACTGTGGACACAGTTAAGTCACCTGCCACTTATACACTCTTCACAAGGAACTGCTGTGAATGGCCCTTCTTAGATATTAGAGTGGATGTTTAGGTACAAATTTTCAGAAATGTCCAATAATTTTGATCTCTACCACTTCAGGATACTTACTGAAGTATTTGTAAATGCAGTACATCAAAGTAGGCGATTATGAAAAAGTGGTCCAGATGACTCAATCTGGGCCTCTTTGAAACAAGAGTATGAAAAGTTTGTCATTCCACAGATAAATGTAAGCTACTATTTTCTCCTCTTACTGCAATGGAGAACAGCCAAAATGTGTTCATCCATGACAGGTGAAAGGAATAAAATTTCATTCTTACACTTTTCTGCAATGTGTATGCAGGTAAAGCACTCAGCTTAAAAAAATTTTTACAAATTATTTCAAGGTTTCCTAGCGTGAAAAAAAAGTTCAAAGCCAAACCATTTCCTTAGCCTTAATACTACAATATTTCCTAAGAAAATTAGTCAGAATATTCTTTAAAGTGAAAAGAGAGAAATCTATTCCGACTCACACAATGAAACATAAAATAATGTACTTTCCCTAATAAACATGTATAACATCATAACAGCTGACAGAGAAAACAACTACATGCAATCAAGATTTACCATTGCAATCTGACATTCTTAATGCTTCTATTTTAAATGTGTACTTTGAAAGTGTTCTTTATATTTATCAGAAGATTTTTCCAAATACATGAAATGTTTCTAATATGTTTGTGTTGAAAATAAATAGCTATCTACTTCAAAGTTGTTCCAACTCACACAATAGCATGCAGTACCTGGTGAATGATGGTAAGAAAGAACTGCATTTTGAGACAGGTTTTTGTTATGAAAAAACAGGCAACAACGCTATATGATTTTATTTGTATCCATTGAGACAGCTGTGGGCTAATTATCATCTATGAGACCTACGAAAATGTTGGAAACTAGTGCATTGCCTGTCACACTGATTTGTCCATTTATCAGTTCATTTTTGATAAATAGAGGACATTAAGAATCACATAAAAAATTAACATTAAGTAAAGACTTGCAGAATGGGATATGCAGGCAGATGAGAGCATGATGGCAGCTGAAAATCATCAGACTGACACTGATTAAGAAAAATATAACAAAAATTAAGTGACAGGAAAATGAACCTGAAGAAGTACTTCTGAAGTTAATTATTTTTCATCTAATGAAAAGAGCAAGAATAGATTCTTCCGGTTCTTTCAAATACAGAAGAACCTTGTATATAGTACATTCAGACATTTTAAAAACATCCAGTAGTGACAGTCAATTACAGTTTTCCAAGGCATATGAAAATATTCCAGAATGGAATGAATTGTGTCATACTGTTCTGTACTATCACTGTGAACACAGTCAGCTTATATTTTTCAAAATTAGTCTCATCCACATGTGACCTTCCTATGTGCTCACCCTGAGTTTATTTAGCAATGATGCACATGATCTTCCAATTTAATCTTTAAGAAATATTATCTTTCTTGGACAGAGGTATAGGATGGAATTTTAAGGACATATAGGAATTGTGACTGGAATGAGGATAACAGAATGATAAACATTCGTCCTGTGGTGGCTGGACAAAGAACAAATTCATAATGATCACATAGCCCCTGTAAAATGGCAGGACTCCTTACTAAGTCTCTTTTGCATGCAAAGCTTCCAGAATAATCAGATGCATACACTCAGAAGCAGAAAGTATAAATAAAAACATATAATAGGTTTAATAAGGATTTAATCATTCTCTACATCTTTGAGAAAGAGACCACATTCTAAACTCCCTTAATATGAAATTAATTCCAAGCATGAGGAATGTCTTTAACAACTCAGTCATGGTTTCCCTATTTGTAAATTATGAGGTGTTCACCACTCTCTGGGGACTGAGCTTTTAATCAATGGACACAGATGTCCATTATAAATCCTCTGTTTGCTTAGTAGTATAAAAGGTGGACTCACAGCATCTTTGCACTATAATAAATCTGCAGGCTCTGACAGAATGCTCATGATTACCTTCTAAATTCTTTCAAGGTCATTCTACATGATTTCATGCTACATAACATCCTTTCTCAGTCCATTTCACACTGAGAAAAGATCATGATAAACATTGATTTTTCCCTGCTAGTATACCTAAATTCTACTACATCACCCCACCACACATTCACATGCACACTCTGATACACCATCTTTTAGTCACTTGATTCTAAACTATTGGGTAGAGTATTGTGATTGTGTACTGCGTTTGGTGCAATTATTTGAAGATGTTGCTGGGGGGGAGTTGGGGAAGGAAAAGGAAAAAAAAAAAAAAAAGAAGAAGAAGAAATAGGTGTTTCTTCCAGTGGGAAAAGCATTATTGAAAGCAGATAAACCCTCCACAGAATTACCCAACAACCTGGGAACTGAACCAGTAAAATATGTAGGGTAGAATCAAACAAAGGATTACTTAAAATATGCTCCAACTCTACAGCTAACAAATGCCCACAGAAATGCACTTCAGGTTATTGAAGATTTTAAATGTTAATACAAATAGTCAAATTTAAATGGAATGCTTGTTTGACATGTTTCAATTAGGAAATACTTTTCATGAATTGCCAGGGAAAATAAAGAAAAAAAAAAAAAAAAGTGAATGCCTGCAAGAGCACAGAGTCCCAGCCCTGGATGTGGTTCCTGAAGCATTCTGGCATGAAAGGAGTGCAGAAAGTGCTAATAATAGTTCTCTCAAGAGAAAGAGATAGGATTCCTGAAAGAAATATTCACAGACACAGACAAAAATTAGCTGCTTGATTTCTACTGAATCTTACTGCCTCAGGTGACTCATTATCTCAATGACTTCCTGTCTATGCAGAGATTTAAGATTAATGGATTAAATTCCCTGAATTCTTGGTGAATTTATTAGCTAATATGATACTCCTGTTTGCCATTTGATTAAAAATTGCTGAGAAGTCACTTTATCATTTTATAATGACCAGAATTATCTTGTAGTCCCAACAACCATTTTCTCACTGTCTCAGGAATAACAAGGGCAATGACAGCTCCCCAGCAGACAGCTTCTCATGGTCCCTTCTAGTGCTTGTGATTTATCCAGTTTCTTTCTCTAAGGACTACAAAAAGTCTGGGTTTTCTTTCCCTTTTCTACCTGGAAATCCTGTTTGGGTAGAATTAAAATTCCCCAAAGCAGTCAAGATATAGAGAATGCATCAGCATCAGGTAACATTCATATCACACTTTTCCCAGCTATCCTATAATACTGTGCAATGTTACTCCTCTCTAGTTGAACAACTATTAATACAATTGCTGTTAATTAAGAAAGATACTGATTAGTTTGCAAAGAAGTGTGACATGGTGAGTAATATTTATCCCTCGACTTCTACCTCCTGATATGGCTGTACTCAAATAATAGTCACATCATGTAGGAAACAACTCCCTTTGTGATGTGTTCTCCTAATGTGATATTGACATTACTCAAGATAAAGCAAATGTTTGTAAAAATGCTTTGGTAAAAATGAAATGGTTTCACTTTCTATGGGACTACCTTAGGAATAAGGCTTTACTACTACTACCAGACACTAAGTTTTACTCAGGTCTTGCCACAGCTAAGTTAAATGCAAGTTAAATTCCTGTTTATGGAATGTCTTTCTGTGTAAGGGAAGACACTTTCCTTTTTACTACCCCAAGAAACCACTACTTCTACAGCATATTCCTCAGCTCCAGTGACAAGTTTAGGAACTCTGAGCTGCCACTTGCTTATAGATCATCATGTTTAGTAGTAATCAACAGATTAGCTAACCCCTTTTTGAGATTCATTTACAGTTTCAGTCTCCACAGTCTCTTAATGGCAATAAATTTTGCAACTTAAAAACATGCTGTGGAAAAGGTAGTTCCTTTTATCTGCTTTAAGCCTGAAGCTAAGTTTCGGATAGTCTATAGCTTTTCATTTGATATTTAAAGACAGAGTATCAATAGCTTTAGACTATGTCAGAAAAACAGTATCTTACCTAAATGAATGACAGAATTCAATTCTTAAGTGACTAGCAAATAAAAATTCCAGTACCACAGATCAAACATTTAACTACCAAAGCTTGTATTTGTCTCCCCTTCAGCACAAGAGTGTGTTCTGAATAAAAAGTGATGCATTTTCTATTAATTTCCACAGCCAAAACTTTTTTTTCTAAAGAGTTGAAGACAACACTCCAGAGCAGACAGATCTGGACCTTCAAAATCACAAGCCTAAGCCACAACAGTATGGAGTCATAACTCTGCCAGTCACATGCTAAAATTCAACTCAGCATATCACAGGCTTCAGAGAGCTGAGGTCTAAGAGGGCTCCAGGTGCTCATGACACCAGATGCTGATGTGTATAAAGGGTATCTGCAGGTTCCAATACAACACCACAAATTTGGCTTCAGCAGCCCCAGCTGATCCATGTCTTCCTCTGTCTGGACCACTCAGAAACCTCTACATTAGTCACACTGATTTCAATATTAAACAAAAGCTTACAAAGACAAAAGTATCTAGCTCGGAACCATCTTATCAAATGAGTTGTTTTCCCTATTTTAAAGTAGATCAGACAAACTCAGAGGTACAAGGGGAAGTTTACATTCATAGGATGGCATATAATCTAACAAGCATTGCACACTTCATTATCTTGAGAGATCATGCACTAATTATGCAATAATTTTTTGGCTTATTTTTAAGGAGGAATCTATACTGAGTATGTTATTAATCTACATTCCAAGTCAATGTTAGAAATAGAAATAGACTTCTAATGTGGCAGAGATAGATATCTTACTCTAAAATTCAGCATCAGAATAGGTACATTTTGAGATAAAGTTCTGCATACACAAACACAGACACACACTATTCTGTTTAAAGCCTAAGCTTTTATTCTTCACTCTATCAAATCTCCCACTGAAGTCAAGTGTATTAATCTGATTTACACCTTGGCACTACTACTAATGCAAGCAGAGTCAACCATATAGCCCAGATTCTTCCCTGCATAAAGACAGCTTTGTGCTAAATATCCCTAGAGTGACTTTAGCCATGAAGGAAAGTCCTGAGAGGACCATCCACTGCTGTAGGTCCTGTGCTGTCACATAGGCATCTCTGCTGCACTTGAGAAGGCCCGTGTACAGAGCATACAAAGAATAGGAGATTGTAGTTTTCTAAATCTACAGTGAAATTATAATCAAAAACTCAACAACATTAAAAACCATGAAACAGTTTGTGGTAATATTTCTGACATGACACTGTGAAAAGAAGCAGGTATCACTCTAAACAAAATTGAGAAAGTAAATAAAAATTTACTTTTAAAGGCCATCATTAGCCTTGAATAGATGTAACATCCCCACATCACTTGATGATTTCTGCCAAGTCTTCAAGACATACAATTTGAAAAATTTTGCTAGATCTCTGATGTTGTGTAAGTACATTCAGAAAGCAAACCAATGCCTGTAACAATTACTTTCCATTTTTCTCAGTGTAATCTCTGCTCCAGTCCTTCCAAAACTTATCTC
The DNA here is from genome assembly GCA_024336885.1 of Actenoides hombroni. Classification (NCBI taxonomy): domain Eukaryota; kingdom Metazoa; phylum Chordata; class Aves; order Coraciiformes; family Alcedinidae; genus Actenoides; species Actenoides hombroni. Next base: position 260,829 of record WUAM01000333.1, read on the forward strand.
CCAAGTGTTTATCAGAACATAATCTACCATTTGGAACATTTAAAACAAGATATAACCAAGAGAAATAAAGTTGAGTATCTGTGGCTTTCTCTCTGTAAAGGCCAGACCACACTGAGGGTATGACAACAAAAAAATGAGTACTATTAGTAATACACCTTTGCCTACAGGTTATAGCATGTTGTCTGGCATCAGCATGAGGATGGATAGAAAACAGCATGGGTGCAACAAAATGTCTGAAACAACAATGAATGCTCATTGAAGCAGCTGTGGTCAATTATCAGTGTTATAATTTCTGAAACAATTTTGTGAAGACACAGTGAACAGTCTTCTGCAATTGTCAAAGTTTTTCTAATTTTGAAAGGAAGGAAAGTGCAAGAAAAGAAATTTTAACTATATTCATGCTTTAAACAGCATAAATCTTGAGATTATTCAAGTCAGGCAATGAGAGACAATGTTCAAATATCTAGCTGTAAAAGTCAGCTCCAGATGACCATCCAGATATATGGCAATGTCCAGTTTTGTGGGGTAACAGTATAGATGTAGACTCTGCTTGAATCCTTGCTTATTTTATTTCTCAGAGTTACGAAGAATTGTAACATTATATAAATAACACCTCTTTGGCTCTTAAATCACTTTGCTGTCTATAATGGATGTAATAATAGTATTCTATTCCAGTACTACAAAAAATGGTCTAGGTGGTTTTATCCATTTGGCAGTGAAACTCCCTTGACCATGATGTATAGCACATTTGTTATTTATTTGCAGAGGCTAGAAGGCAAATGCACTATTTGAGAATAGTTCTTTAATGTAAAGCATTAAATTAAAAGCTCACCCTCAGGACTTTGACTGACAATAGTAGTAAATGGATATCCAAGATAACACAGGAACTGTTACTATTTAAAATTACATCATTTGATATTAAACTTTTTTATTTAACAGCAGATTTCCACCCTGTTCCCCGTCCTTCAGCAATTTAGGCTATACCCTTCCCATGCAAGTTTACACGGGTGTTAGGCATAGCACTCATCTCCTTGTACAGATCATATTCTTTATTATTTTTCCATTTTTGTAATTTCAATACTTCTAGCTCAGGTATTTAAATGACTCATGTTAATACAATATTTATCATTTTTACTATTTCAAATGATCTCACCCATGAGGGTAGTGCTGCTATCCCCATGTATGGAGTGCATCTTGCATACAGAAAGGTTAAGGTTCCAATTTTTAAAGACTGCCTTGCTCATCCTGTAGTTCAAGGACTACAACAAGTTTGCAATTTTTTTTTTTCCAGGAATGTCTAGGACTTGACAGATTGTGGCAGATTGTTCAGGAGTGTCACCTGAACTGCAAGTCTTCCCTTCCCAGCTGATAGCTAAAGATACTATGCTCCACCCAAATTATCTCAGAGCCAAGTATTCTCAGCTCATGAATCGCAACAGAAGTATCACATTCATTCCCATCTTATGAAGAGTCCAAAGCATTTTTTCATCAGTGTGGTTTTGTACCGTTTATATAGGACTTGTGAAGTTTGTCAAGGGATTGCAACAAGTAACATTCTAGCATTGTAAAAATAACTGCTACATTTAAACAAACAAACCAACACTGCAAAAGACCACAACAGCCAGCCTTTATAGCTTATTCTGAAACACCATAAATCTAGGCTTTTCTCTACTGCTCTGTAGGTTAGGATAGAGCTGTTAAAATAAATAGTTATAATGTTTTTAAGACTATTGGATAGAACAAACGTATTCCCATGATCACAACACACACACACACACCCTGCCACTTTGTGTTCTTTCAAAATTATTTTTCAAGCTGTAGAACTGAAAAAAACCCAAATACAACAGCCCAAGAAAACAAACAAAAAACCCCAAATGTGAAAGTAGTCAAAATGATTTTATAATTTAGTTAGCTTACTAATTTGTTAAAAAAAAGAGCAGTAGATACATTGTACAGAGGCATATTTATAAACTCAGTTATCCGCTCTTGTTATCATCTAATATTTATCACTAGGCAGTGTTCAAGTACTCCAGATATGATTCTGAAGCAAGCCTGAACAACAATTATCATTCTGCTACCAAAGTATATCTATATTAACAGGAAACCTGAAACATTAACACGATGACATTATCTTCCAAAGCCTGTCAGCTGAACAAGCCAAATTTGATATATATTTTTTTCCCCTTCATAAAAAGCTGCAACAAAACTATAAAGGTTTTCAAGTTTCTGTTCAGAAAGAAATGACTGTAGAAAGTTATTCTCTTTCAATGTGATCTATACATGAAGTAAATCTACTCAATGTTGAAACAAGACTATTTCTGAGACATGTCTGTGTTGATGCAGATGTTATAGAAGTTTTCTGCTCTCATCTGGATGTCTGGCTACACTTTGAAATACAACAAAAACCTGACTTTAGCTAAGAAAACTTTCCACGGAAAGGAAAAAAAAAACCCAACACCCAACTGTTACAGACCTCTCCCCCTAAAACGCTCAATTCTAATAATGCAGTGAGCAATACCAATGTGAGGAAGATTTGAAGGAAGGAGATAATTTTCTGCAAGGTCAAGTTTCAAAATTTCCTAGAAAAGGAACAGCCAACACCACAGATTCCAGTCCTTGGGGAATTATTTCTTGTCCTAATAGAAGATCAGACAACACAGATAAATGAATGCAAAAACATTTATTTCACTCAGGGACTGAAATGAAGACTCAATATTTAAATTTCACAGCATCATTTTGCTCCTAGTCACTTTACCCCAGGGCAAGGGATGATCCACAGTGACACAGTCCTGGCAGGCCCTGGTTCAGGGCAGCTCTGTACCATGATCTGGGATTTGGGGAGGAGGATGTGGAGGGACCCAGGTATAATCCCAGAACCACATTCAGATGAGGAAACTTAAAAAGTATTAGGTCTTCTGGACCTTACACAAATTTTACCAAAGACAACACAAACCCATGCTGAGAGTAACAGAGAGAGGATGGCAGCTGCTGGCATTGTAGAAGCAATTGAGGTAATAAACCAGGCAAAACCCAAAAAACTGAGAACAGAAGAGAAAGCAACCCATGATGATAGTGATCAGTGGTCTGGAAACTCTTCTCTACTGCCTGTCAGTGAAAGATTTGACGTGCATCAGAGTTTGCCTTGCTGGGGGTCCACTGTTCCTACAGGTTAACTCACTCTGAGCATGTGGGTGAATGTCTCAATTGAATCCGAAATAAAGTGTTGTTTATCAACTATTAGAAGGTACAGTTAAATGGAAAAAATCACCAGTACAGCAAACAAAAGCAAATGTTTACCATAGAAAAATCATTAAAATCATCAGCTCAGTCAATCATCTCACAACAACAGAATTCAGAACAACAGGAAGCTGTGCCACCTCAGAGGATGGACAGAAGGAACACAAAGCTGATACCCCATAGGACGTCCTCAGTTACATATTACTCAGAACATTAACTAAAACCTGACCACTGTACCAAGGGTAGTTCCTGAACTTTGATCAACAGCCTCTTTTTATACCACTGCAAAATGTGTAGAATGTTTTGATTCCTTTTTTTTTCTAATTATAAAAATTTCATTCTTTTCCTGTTTTAGTTTGTAAGGACGTATAATATAGGAAACAGATGATTACCTAAAGTATTTTACCTCTCTTTTTTCAGAAGAGATGGAAAGGTGTTGACAATACCCAGGATAACTAAAGGTAAGATTAGCTTTAAATCTCAATCATGGTTTGATTTCAGTAGCGCAGTAGTGAGTAGTTCCTCAAGCAGTTCCCACACAGATACCTCAAAATCACCACTCACTGGTAATCACATTACTTAAATCCATATCTAATAACATTTCTGCTTCAAATAATGGAAAAATGAAGTCAGAAACCATTTGATCTTGTAATACATCATCCAAATTGAATGTCAAAAATATTGTAAATTGAGTGTTCTCACAAATTTCTGCCAATTTCTGCAAACTTCTCATTTTGCAAACAGACTGTAAAAGTGTCTTAGATTTAGGCACCCAGTCAGACCCAGTCATAGTTAAATTTGATGAAAATCTAATACATGCATTTTATACATCTTTTATCTTCATGTTTCACCTTATTATTATTATTTCTATAATCTCAGTGTAGCTGAAGAGACTATATACAGTGGAGATCCTCCTGCTATGTTTTCTGTCAAACAGCTCATATTCTTACTTTAATTTCAATTAAAAGGTGGTGCAGAACGAAAATATGTTTCCTCTCCAGCTAAAGAGAACAGGAGAGAGACAAGGAAGGAACAAAGGGGACAAGCGCTGTCTCAATGCAGGTTCAATTCTGTATATATTTTAGGAGAAAACCTTAACCTAATCAGACTTCAGCTTAGACAGATCTGCTGATTCATCCAAACATGGCAAGTGGACAGCACCTTTGCTCCTGTTTTTAGCAGAGGAGTTGCCAAGAATTATACTCCTGCCATCTCCTATTGCTGTAGGAGTGGGGGAGAAAACTTACTACTTCAAGTGCATTAGGTACATTAGAAGGTTAAATTGAAGTTTAATTTAAAATATATTAGCAATGACATGGGATTCTTAATGAAGAACCTGAAAACCACTTCAATATCAGAAAGGAAAAGGGAGGTAAGGGAAACTTCTTTCCAAGCAAATCCATTATATTATACTTCAGTGCATCGCTAAACACTGCACTCAACTTCTATTTTAACAAGGGCAAACTCAGGGGTCTTACATGAAATATGCTATTTCATCGAAGATGGTTTAAGATGGCCTCAGGAGTGACTAGAGAATACAGCAAGCAGTCAGTGTTAATGACAGCATACCATTTTTATAGACTAAAGGTTGAGCAATGAATTTCAATTACAGAGTGTTAGAATGCCCAAATGCAGGTACCTGATAGCAAGCCTGAAGCACCAAGGTTTTGCAGATTTCTTCTTTAGAATTTCAATAAAGCTTTTAGCAGTGAATTTTATTTATTTGTTTGTTTATTTTAAAACCAGAAGATACTAGATGAAATCTTTTATAAGAAATGTCATCTTTGCTTCCTTTCAAGAAAAATTATATTCAACATACAGGAAAAATAATTATGAAATGTGGACAGTCATGTAATTTAAAAAAAAAAAAAAATCCCCAAAGAAACTCCTTGCTTTATATGCACCTGATGCTAAGAAGCACCTCTATTTAACTTGCCTTTAATGTAGAATATGGTTTTAGTTAAAAGAAGCAACCCTTATGACAGATTTTGTTCCTTTAGAGCAAACACTATTATTCTCATCATAAGTGTTTAACACAAACACAAATAAATGACATTATATAAGAATTTAAAATTTCAGTCTTGGCCTTGTAAAACTTTTGCATACTTTTCTGGAAGTTTTCAATTATATCAGTCTTTCACTTTATAGCTATCAATCAGTTCCCCCAACTTCAAAAGAATCATAGAACACTAGGTTGAAAGGGACCTCAAAGTTCATCTAGTCCAACCATTCTTGGCAATAGTACAGTCTAGACAAGAAGGCACCAGCACCCTGTCCAGATGAATCTTAAATATGACAGAGAATCCACCACTTCTCTGGGCGGACTGTTCTCACTGTGAAAAAAATCTCTTCTTGTGTCCCATTGGAATCTCCCCAGTAATAACTTGTACCCATAATAGAGAATTAATTCTATATCTAAGTCTACTTAAACTTTTTTTTTAAATACATAATTGATGCTTTGTTCCTTCTTTGCTTTTACCTTGATCTTTTACTAAATATTGATTTGGATTTGGTTAGTACTTTTAATTATTTATCTTTTTCAATTTCTTTTTCTGTTAAGCCCTCCAAATTTATATTTGGAGATAATTTCTCACATGTTATTCGGTGTTTTCAACAGACCAAGCTCATAAAACTTTGAAGTTACCGTATTTTTAAAAGAAAATCTTGTTCATTAACATTGTCTGAAATGAGGAAAGTTTATCAGAATATCATACCAAGGTCCTTCTCCTAAAATGAGTGTTTTCTATTTTAGACTATATTTGTCACTATGTTTTGATTATGTTAATAAATAAATAAAGTTTAAAAACAGACAATTATTTATTCCTCTGAGACAATTTATTCAAGTTTTTCCTTTGTAGACTTTCATTCCCTCCCAGTCCAATTGTAGAAGAGTATTTCTAAACAGTTTCTGAAGAAAAATATTCATATAATCTAATCCTGGGCAGCTAATATAGGTGTAGAAAATAGGGACATAAATTTCCATCGGAGAGATGTACTCATAATTTGCTGTCTAGGGGAGATTACCTCCTCTGACTAACTATTCTGGGAGTCTATACTTTTAAAATAGACATTTTACTAAAGACAAGCAGTATGAATAACTCACACAATATAAAATGTCAAGTATGTAGAATCACATCTTCACCACATGGATATGAGGAAGCAGTTTCAGCAGAGCATTATGCAAATTGTACAATATATATTTTAGAGTCTTCCCTTAAAAATAATTATTAAAGATGAGCTTAAAAGGTGAAATACCTGACAAAGACTTCTACTGATCCAAATTTACTCAGGGAGGTAGGAAAAGATTTTGTTTGTCACTGTACATACTGTTCTAGTCTTCCAGAAATCTATGCTAAATTTCTGTATTTCCAACTAACAAGGAAAATACACTTTAAAAAGCACTGATGGTAAGTTCAATCACAGCTTCAGGTTAAACCTGTTTCACATATACAGTAATTTTTGGCACATAAATGAAAAGCCTGTCCATTTTGCTTTTTCCAGCAGTGTGAAACCAAGTAAATATTTCTCAGCACAAGTCAACTGATGTGAAGTGTACTTATATCTAATTTTTAAATTGCATTTGATGGAGATGCCAGTTTTGAGTTTCATAAAAGGTTTTTTTCTGCAGGAAAGAAAATGCACTGTAGTGATATAACTACTTAAGTTCTAATTTGACAATATTAACATGTCCCAAACAGGAACAAAAAATAAAATTTACTATCAAAGATAAAAATAACACAAGTCTTACCCACCATAATGGAATCTGAGTCACCAGAGCACTGAAAAAAAAGATATTCTAGATTCATACTGACCTATTCACCCTCCAAGAAACTAGAAAGCTTTTACACTTAAATGCTCAGGTTAATAAAAATGAGAAAACCACATTTTAAAATGAGCTCAAAACAGACAATGAAGAGAGAACACAAATTACCCCTTCCCACCTGCTGTGTCCTTGGAGGCATGTCATTGAATCCAGGGTTTGTTGCAATTAAGATCTATCTGAACTGCAGGAAATTTTATCCTCTCTGGTCCATAGGAAGCTCTTTCCATCCCCTTTAAGGTCCAATCAACAGTTTACTTCATCCTATCTACAGCAGCTGTCCCTTGTCACCATCCTTTTTGAACAGATCATCCCTCCAGGGACATCTGTTCCACCCTATCATCAGAAAAGCAAGGAATTGTTAAGAAAAGGTGAAAATAATGTAAAATAAATTACACATACATTCATTCTTTGAAGCTTTTCAACAATTTTGTAGCATTCAGCAAAGCATTAGCAGAACAGAGATAAAATGGCCTACATACTTGATAAAGAAATTAATTCAAATTAAGGATAAGTTGTCCTATACACTGCATATCAGAAACTGTAATTTGGAACAAGGTGGAATCACTTTACTAGAGTGATATGCTATGATGAGAAATTCCAGATAAAAAAGAGATTCAATAATAGAAGATATAGTTACTCTGAAATGATGTAATTAGTAAAGGAATGTGGCAAGTTTGTACATTTTATGAGGTGTCTGCCTTCCCTCCCATTTGCACTTAAGGTCAAAGATATCAATTAATTAAATTGGTGAAAAAATTGATATTCTAACCAATGCCTTCTTTTGATCACTTGGAGTCTAAATTTACCCACTAAAATACAGATGATAACCTTATATAATTGAAGAATAGTGTAATACTATCTTTGTGCTTCCTTTTCTGAATGAATGATGAGTACATTAGTTAATTCCCCTTGCATTTAATGAGATACTCTTAAAGGCTAAAATAGTACCTCAGAATCTTCATCTACCTGAGAGGAAGTATGGGCTACCTGCCCTTGGCTTACCTTGTAGTATGGCTCTGCAGGTGAGATTCAGATCACATTCTGTCTTTTAGTATAGAACTGAAATGAGAAATTAAAAGATACCAATTGTTGCCTCCCACATCTGTTGCTGCCTGACCATATGGGTGACAGCTTGGAAGGGAATGTGTTTCCTCCTTTCCACAATTATACAGTATGCCTATTATTTAATTAAAAAAAAAAAAAAAATTTAAATCGTTACTCCTTACCCTGAGATCTAAGAGTAAACAAGTTCATAAGCTGGCATTGAGATCCACATTCAGATTCTTCCTCTAGTCCTGTAAGTGTAACTCATAAACATATCTACTTCTAGTTTCTTCCTTGGCAAATTCTGCATGAACTATTTCCAAATGATCCCACAGTCATCCGTAAACATTCTCAGTCATGTCACTGCAACTTTACTTATGACAGAGGGTTTTCATAGGGATAAGAGAGGGCACAAAAATGTTCTGCTAGTAGAAATTTATTAGCCATTACATTAATGAGTCAGAAGAGAACTCTTGGTCCATCTATCAGAGCTGTCTAGTTTCTGCAGGATTAACTGCAGCAAAATAAAATTGTTTAGCTTCATGACAAATAAAGGCAAATAGAACTGAACTCACCTGGGGAACTCTGTAGCACAGAGTCATTCCTTACAATAGGACTGTGTTTTAAGCTGTCAAGCCAACAATACAACTCTTCTTTATCACAAAAAGCTTCCCATATTGATAATACTTATCTTCTGCTTGCAACTGTTGATCTTACTTAATGAATATTTATCTTGCATAGTCTAGGAGGAAGTCTTTGTGATTATTCACAAAATGCACTTTATTTCATTAGAAGAAGTAGTATTCTTATCTGAAAAAAATGTTCCACCTAGTTATTATTTAACTTAATGTTACTTCTTGAGTAACATTAAGCTTCAAATATTCCCTTCACTGTATTACAAAGGCAGCAGGTCCTGATTGTTCATAAGAATGTTTATGTAGCTATAAATTGAAATTATTAGATGAACACATAATATAGCAAGAACCCCCTTGAATCTTTGAACTAAAACCAAGAAACAAATGTCTATTTCAATGATGTATTTACAGTAATAAACCTTTAAACTACAAACCTGAATATCCACAATAGCTGTAAGAACCCTAGTGGAATCATTAAGTTTTTACATAGTATATTGCACAATTTAAATATAAGACAATTTATAAATTGATGAAAAACAATATGCCAATTTAATAAAGCGGTCTCATGGGATTATAATCTCAAATATTAGTGTATTAAACAGTCATTTACTGTGGTTTGTTTGCTCACATGCACAGCAAAACTGAACAAAGTTCAAACAGAGTCTACCATGGTCTGACCACTATCTCATTAAAATCAATAAATAACTATAACTTTCATATTTTATTGAAAAGTGTCTTATAAATCTAAAGCCAGTACAAACTCCATGACCTGACTGACTCCATCAGTTTTCATTTTGCTACAGGTACAGCAGTAGATAAGAGTCTTACACTGCTTTAACCCAGGGTATGGATCTCTGCATTGCTCTGGCTGGGCAAATATCAGCTGTGGATTTCCCTCCCTCCTCTCTTTCCTAAGCCTTCAAACAAATTAATTGTTCTAACTACATTTTCCATGATACCTTGCTTTCTGGGCACCCGCATTAATGTTAATTCTGAAAAAATCCACATCCTTAGTAAAAAAAAAATATGCAGGAAAATGATGTTAACATCATATTCCATCATATCAAATGCTAGGGCCACTAGTTGCCCTATGAGCAGAGGATGTTAGAGGAAATTGCCATCCGGTATCAACATAAAGCAGCACTGAGGAATTCGCAGTGATGGCTGATAGAAAGTTCTTAAAAACCTCTGCCTTTTCACTTAGTTCAGTTCAGCTTATTGAGAACAAGTATCCCAATCGACCTCTATAGTCACAGAAGAAAACAGATTCTACAAATGTCCCTTGAATGAGAGATGAGTTTGTAGTGAACTAATTTGCCACATGAAAATATCTGCTGTATAAAGAATGGTGGCATAAAAAACTGTTGCAATTTGACTCTAAATGATATTTCTGGTGGGTAACCAAAGACTGTTCATTCAACATTTTAATTCAGATATGTTGAAATAGTTTGTCAAGTCATTATGTTGTCACTAAAGTGAAACCTTCATTTTCAAGGGCTGTAAATCCTAAGAAGAGATGGATGCAAGGTGTGCTTAAATTCAGTATGACACTTCTGTTTGAGAAACTGCACACCACAGTTTTCAATACCATAGTTTTTCACACACCGTAGTGCAAAACTAAGGAGCTTGTTCTTGTCAGTGAAGGAAGAATAGTGCAAAACCACTTCCATACTGTTAGAAAACAAGCAGACATTAATAAAACCTGTGTGTGATATAGTTACCTTGCAGATGTTTGCAAAAATTAAATTAAGTCCTAGGAAAACATTCCTACTTTGTCACAGGAAGACTTGTGCAAAATCCTCATCTGGCTTTTGTCTATGTTTTTGAACAACACAATATGTTATTTTTCCATTACAGCATGAACAAGTAGAAGTTTCCTTGCCCAAAGAAGAAACTGTCACATTACCTCAGTCACAGTGGTATTTCAGTCTCTCCATTGCCTCATTCTGTGTGAACATTTCATATACCTGTTGAGAACTTCTTTGTAAAATATAGAAGTAATAATATGTTCATGAAAAAACTGGACTAACAAGTAAATTGGTTTGACGATCAGGATATTTGAAAGAGCACACTTGGTTTATTTGTTAATTGTGGACTTGCTCCTACTTGCAGCCTGAGATTCTGAAATTCATTTCAGCAGGACTCCAGTATAGTTAATTTTTTATTTTTTAAACAGATTTCTTTAATAATAATAATAAATATAATAATTCCATCAATTATGAAAAATGTAAGCTAACCCTGTGTTCAAGTCAGACATGCTACTTGCAAAATGTGTACTGTAATATTGGTGGATGTAATTTAAAAATAAATAAAATAAATAAAGCTGGGTTCCCATTTCATCCCTCCTTTTGCTAAAAGGCATTTTGATTCCTACAGTCAAGAGAGATGTGTAGTGCTGGGTACAAAATCAGAATTCAGAGAAATAAAAAAAAAGAAAAAAAAAAGAGGCTGGATAGGACCTCAAGACATATACTAATCCTCTTCTATCCCCCAAACTAAACCACAATTATGTCATTCCCAGTAGGTACTTGTCAACTCTGCTCTAAACTATTCCTAAATTTGGAGACTGTAACCTCCTCAGGCATTCTATTCCAGTGATAGCCTGTATGGCCATTACAGTATATTTTTTCATTATGTCTAACCTAAGACATGCTTGTTAATACCATTATTCTTATCCTCTCAATGATGGATGTAATGTAGTAACATATACCTACTCTTTTATAATAATGGGATTTGAATAATAATACTAAAACTGTCCTGGTTTTAATATTCTTTCCCTTAGGCTAAACAGCCTTAATTATTTTTTTTTATTATTTTTTTATTCAAAAGATATGCTTTGGTATCTTTGGAAGCTGTCTCAGTGGCTCTCTTCAAATGTGCCACAATTATGTGTCCTTGTTGAAATGCTATGCCCTAACCAGGACACATTTCTTCAGTTTGGTCTCAATAATGCTGAACTTTCCATCCTACTCTGAGTCCACATAACTGCATGCCACATTATATCTCAGTGAAGCTAAGACAGGAAATAAACAGATGAAATAACTGTTTTGCAGTTACAGACTTACCTGCTGTTTTGCTGAGATGTATCTCTTTGATTCCAAAGATCAAAAGGTATTTTCTTTTTCTCAGATGTAGAACTGTTTGGAATTAGTTGGAAAATGGCTTTTTCTCACCTTGATAGAAAATGTGAATGACACTTTTTTTTCTTTTTTATTAATTCCTCTCAAAAAGGATATGAAAATGCTTGAAGAATAAATTTCATTTATGAACTACTAGATCCTTATGAAAGGCACTCTTAACAAGCACATAATTATATATTTTATTTTTTTCTATTTTGTTCTTTTTATACAAACTACTTTTTTTGCCCACAAATATAAAATTAAT
>WUAM01000333.1:272990-330023 GCA_024336885.1 Actenoides hombroni
AATTGTGACAAATATATTAAAAGTAATTTTGTACAGTCTGTTGTCCACAGAATGAATTCAAAGTATATTGCATTTAAAACTTATGCTATGAACTTCAAAAACTATCAAAATAGCTTGAATAGATGTCCAAATAACAAAAGCACATTCATAAAAATAATTTTCATCCATTTTGTAGGCAATCTATGCTGCTAGTCTTTAGGGACTTGGGTATTATTTAAAAGTGCATAGAAAACAAAAAATGTATCCCAGGAATCATTACAGTGACTTGAATATACTTTATGCCATGATAATTGATTTCACCTATCATTTGGATATAAACTCAGAGTACAGTGTTGTAAGAGCAGTTGAGATGCCTCTTTCCAGGCTAATGTTTTATATTACTGCTGATGGTCTCAGATGTTTCCACTGGTGAGCAGGGACAGTGACATAGTGGAAATACACTTTCCATCAGCTCAGAGCACAGGAGGGGAGAGGCAGCTTCCTATGTCACAACCTATGGTCAAGTCAATAGAGAGCATTGATTCTCTAGTGAGTTATTGTAGAGGAGTATGGAATAATAATACAGTTAACAGTAATAAGTATATAGTAACAGTACTTATAGTACAATGTATACTACTGCACAATATGTTAATACATAATAATTTCACTTCTTTCACAAAATTGCTAATGCTACAAGACTTCTAGTAAGTGGTGTGTTACCAATAAGTAGGAAGTATACCACAGCTTCAGGGCCTCATTTTGTGTGTCATAATAAAGGATGAAAATTTTAGTCTGAAACCACATTGAGGTTTCCTGCTACTTTTCTGTAGGTTTTTTTAGGTCACGATAGCTGCAACTCTTCACATGACATCTGACAGAAAACTAAACATTAATGTATGTATGATACAGGTATTTCTAACTTTTCTGAGAACTTCACTATACCAAGATTGAAAAACTTTGGATATACATTGATTCCCAGAAACAGTAAATGGGAGTTATGCCATATGCCCTAAAACATCTCATTTTGTACCAAAGCTCAGATTTGTGTACAAAACACACAACGTTTTTTGGGAACAGACGTGTGAGTTGTGAAATTTTTCCTTAAGCTGTCTTCAATGAGCAGAGCACCAAGTGGTAATTATTTCACAGTATGCAGCCATGTCAAGCACCCCACTCCCAACCGCAGACCTTTTACCAAGCCCCTCATTCAATTTGTGTCTAGCCTTCCTCAGGTTAGAGAAGGGGTTGCAGAGATAGTATGTTTTGTCAATAAATGCACTTATTTTTCTCCCTTCTCACACATATGCATGGGGAAAATTGCACACAATGAGACTTGTATATTTTCATATCTGTAAAGTGTCACAATTTTTAGGCATGATATCCTGGTGTAAATTGGAAGTAACTTAATCCTGTCCATTCTCTCTATGTTCATAAACCATACAAATTCAACCCCACAACATGAAACTATGAAGTAGGTGAGTCTATCATAATATACTAGAGATACTGATGACTGAGAAAACTAGCTAGGAATGTTGCCTCAAACATACACTAAAGGTGGTCATAGACAATGGAGGTCTCCAAATTTTGCAGCAGATATTACATTACCCTTGAGGGTTCACCTCTGGTGCAAGAAGATGATAGACATTCTATATTAGTGTTGCTGCTTTTAATCAAAGGTTGTCAATCACACCATATTATTTCAACCAAAATTAAACAGAGCCTTGCCCACATCAGCAAATGCTCTCTGGTAATACACAAGTGTTTCATATGTTGCTTTATTTGCATTTAAGTCCAAATTTTCACTAAAATACCCTGAAGCTTTAGGTTTAACATTCAGTTACCACTTCTTAAGTGCATCATATCCTAATGGAAGAATTTATGAAGTTAATGTGCTGCTGACATGAAACCAAAATATTTTCTTTGTGTCTATATAAGCTGAGAGTGAAAAAGAAATATTTTTTTAAAAGTCAGATAGAAACAAGCTGTTAAAAAATTACATTAATTTGGGATGGAATAGTCTATTTGAGCTTCATGTATGTGTATTCATGAAATTCACTATTTCACTCAATTGGCTCAAAAAGCCTTTACTCTGGACACTCACCACTAGCCACAAATAGGTAGTTCCAGATAACTGTGTTTGCAAGTCAACAGCACGCCAAGGCTGCATGCTCCTGAGCAAAGTCCACATGGGTCAGTCATTTGAGGATTTCTGAAAAGGTCCAGTTTACTTTCTGGTTTCCTGAGAGAGTCTTACTGAAATACTAATTTAAAGTGTATGTATATGATAATTAGTGAATGTACATCTCAAAAAATACAAGGGTCTCATTAACTTTTGATTAATTATACTATGATACCATGATCTATTTTTTAAATAAAGGACAACAGTTTACCCTTTGTTTTAAAACAGCTTCAGTTCTTTGAAATTTTCCAGCTCAAATGTATTAATTAAAGGTTTTCTCTTACATTAACATCTGTTTCCAATTAAGTGATCACCATTTAAAAAGTCAAAAAAAAAAATGTTTTTACTGTAGCAAGAATAAAGTAGCCCACTGTACGACTATAAAAGTGCTCACACTGCAATAATCTGAAAGGCTGAATTAGACTGTAGACTGTAGTTATTAAAGGAAGTCATGCAGAAACATGCCCTTTAGCATGATAGTTATTCTAAATTATATTACTCCTTTAAGTGCTTATTTTACCATGTGAATCTTCAAATTAAAAATGAGGTAGTTTTAGTTATGTCCTGGAATGGCTTGTTTTCATCTTGTTAACCTGCAACCTTTTATCAAATAAGATCAACCAAGTTCATTAACCAACTAAGCAAAACAGTTCTGTTTAAAATCCATCATGTCTGCTTTTACATATTTTTCCTTTTTTCCTCTAAGCCTCAGGTTGTTTCCTGCACATTTAGAAATCTATGCAGTATAACCCCAAGAGATCAAAACAAATGGGAGGGCAATGTGATCTGTTCTGGGCTGGTATGGTGTGCTATAGCTAAGCCTGACCAAGGGCTATAAGTAGTTATTCTGCTTCAGCTGCTTCACAGATGCAGCAATGCAGGACATTTTTGTTTAGTTTTAAAGGTTCTGTTTTTGCCAAACAAATACAGGCTACATCAAGGTCAGAGTGATTATTATTATTATTCTATTAAGTATCAGTTTGGAAATAATATAATTAGGGATATGGACAACATGCAAGAAGATGTGGAGCAAATATGCCCAGGGACATATCTGTGCAAATTTCACTTAATATATTTGAATATTGGTCCAGATTTAGCCCATGAAATGGGAGATTGAAACACTTCTAATACCACCAGATAGGTCATTTATTTAGAGTATCTAACTTCTGCAGAAAGTAAGTAAACTGTTTAAGTGCAGTAGTAACCTAAAAGCCTTGGCATCAATTTAGGCATGCAGTTGTGAGTTGGTCTATGTACACATTTATTTCTGCTTTGAAGAGCAAAGTAGGTGGGAAAAAATGTAGACTGAGCAGAGGCTTAGTTCAACTGACTGTTTCAGTCAGAACAAGGGTCTACAAGTATGTAGGCTGGAAACAATTTACTGCTATGCAGAAATGCAAGAAGAAAATTAAAGGACAAATCATGCTGGATATATTCTGTGGGTAACTGCAGGGTGGACAATACCTTTCTGCTTTGTATGATGCCTAAGTCTGAATCCAGTCCTACCACACCATCCTTGGCAAAACACTGCTGTGGGGTCAGTACTACTCCTTCATAGGTCCCTGGCCTCTCAGGCAGGCTGTTTGGGGCAGAAACCATATCATCTCATGTTTTTTTATTTGCAAAGTATTTATCACAGTAGGGCTCTGTCTTGTCTTTGAGCCCCTGGTACTACTGCAATCCAAATATGAAATAAGAACATAATCCCAGGAAGAAACAGGGGAGTTAAATGAAGTAAAGACTTAATACATGCCACACTTTAGCAATTCCCCTTAACTACTCAGTTCAGAAGAGGTCATTTCACCTAGAGTGGTTTGATTATTGGATTGTAATAGGCAAAGATATAGTTTACTCTTAGGGATTAAAAAAAAACCCACAAAAAAAAAGGCCAGCTTTTTATTAACAACAACAACAAAAAAATAGTTATTTAAAAATTGTTACGTTAGTCCATTAATAGCAAGATCATAAGCACAGTTAAGTAGGTAAGAAATAAGTTGCTATGAGGAAGTAGGCCAGTAAAACATCATGAAGTGATTTAACTTATCTCTAATTAATGGAAATTTTGGATCTGTTTCATTCACATTATACAATTTATGATTTCTTAACTATTTTTTTCCTCATTCCTTAAACTTTGATGTTGCACATATTTTGCAGCCAACTAAGATAACTGTCATTTGATAATAACCCCAGGTTGTAAGTGCGTTCTTAACCTTTTGGTGGCTTTACATCGAAATCTATACACCCTTACTACACCAAGATTGTATTATAAATCCCAACATAGCTTCCTTTTTATCCACACGCACACCCACACCCACACCCGCCCCCTGTTTTTTTTTCTTTTGTCTTTGTCAGTTTAGGCTATTGGCCAGAAGCAAGGCTGCTTCTTCTTTTATTGCTACACAGCAGTAAATTTTCTCCTGCTGCCTAAAGAACTAAAATACAACTGGAAACTGTCTTGGCACTTTAGTGTATGAAATTCTTAGTGGCTTCTTTTGCTTACTTTCTGTTGCCGCCAACCATCCTTCACTTAGAAGAAATGTTTTTGATCTTGCTTACAAAGAAATTAGTAAAAAAAACCACCTGTAATTTACTGCAAATCAATAATATTATGTAATTATTGATTCTGTAAGGACAGGTTGAGAGAATTGGGTCTGTTTAGCATGGAGAAGGCTCTGGGGAGACCTTATTGCAGCCTTCCAGTGTCTGAAGGGGGCCTACAAGAAAACTGAGGAGGGACTTTTTACAAGGCCTTGTAGCCATAGGATGAGGGATAATGGCTTCAAACTGGAAGAGGATAGATTAACATTAGATGTAAGGAATAAATTCTTCATTATGAGGGTGGTGAGGCACTAGAACAGATTGCCCAGGGAGGTTGAGGATACAGTGTTCAAAGCTAAGTTGGATGGGGCTTTAAGCAAGCTGGTCTAGTGAGAGGTGTCCCTGTCCATTGCAGGGGGGTTGTAACTAGATGATCATTAAGGTCCCTTGCAACCCAAACCATTCTAGGATTGGATGTCCTGCACGACCTTCTCTTTTATAAAAAAAATAAATAATCTTGGCACTCCTGCAAAGCAGTTAAAACTAGTTACTGACAAATGACAATAAGTACACACTGAAGAAGTTCGGTTCATATTGTCATAATGAGAAAGGACTAAAAAAATAATGTAATTCCTGCAAGAAGAATCTCCAACCCAGCTACGTCAATTTGCACATTACTTGTATTTTTATACGTAAGCCAAAGTGGGCATTAACTATAAATGAGGAAAATAAAGTCCCACAACCAGATCTGCATTATCATGCAAAATGTGTAAAAACTGAAATAATCAAGCCTAGAATTTATATGCCTATGATGCATCATGGATGCAAGGTAACTGAAAGGAGGAAGCATATCCTTTTAGAGCTGTGCACGAGTAGCTTGTTTTTTTCACTGAAAGTGGAAGTAATGGTTGAACTTAAATATTTACTCCATGGTTTTTTTATGTTACTGAAAATTATTTGGTATATATTTTCCCTCTCTCATACACCTTAGTGACTTGCAAGATTGCAATAGAAAGAAACAAGGAAAATAAATTTTAGGGAAACATTTTCAAGTCTAGTCTCAACTTCTTTTCAATCAATGGAAGGAATGTATTTTCCTAAATTCCATAGATGGAGCAAATAAGCCCTACTAACATAATGTTGCACACAATATATTGATAAATCTGGAGAGGTCTAATAATAAAGAATATCACAAAAAATATTACTGAAATAGCATATCCAAGCAAACTTTTAAATGAAATAGTTGAAAGTACACAAACCTACTTCTTTCTCAGACCAGACAATAGAATTAAAGTAATCAGAGCTATGCTAAGTTCAGTAGACAAAAAAAACCCAGCCCATAACTTGTTATTTGCTTCTTTCAGCACAAGGTGGTCAGACAGATATCTTAACTTCATAATCAAATTTTTAAAAATGTCATCAGCAAATTTTAAATGTTAAGAAAATGTACTAAGAGCTTGAGCATGGCAGAAATACAACTGTGTAAATGATATTTCTGCAATAATGCAGGAGGCATTTGGCATTTCAATGCAATCCATGAATGATGAAAACTGTAATGGATAACAGGAATTAATTGTTGGTCAGAAAGTTTAGGACAAAGATCATAATATGGCTGAAAAAAAGAATTATTAATCACACAATGATTGTTTCTTCCTTCCCTTAAAGGCATTTAAACTACACAGCTATTGCATAATGTAGAATTTAGAAGGACAATCCATTATCATTTACATGATGGGCTTCAAAGATCTAACAATAATCACAGGGTTTCAATATAACATATGCAAGAGTCTGTATTTATTATAGAGGAATAATAGGAATTCCACCCTGGAAGTGTTTCAGCAAATTGTACTAAGTAATTTTAATCAGTGCAGGCTATCAAAGAGGACAGGACTGGGATAGAGAACATGAGTTTCCAATTGTGTCATCATATTTAGTGAAGATTTATTTAAGGCAAGTATCTGAAGGAAATAATGTGTGCAAATTTATAAAAGGAACAGATCCTTGTTTAAGCAACAGCAAAAATAGGTTAACTCTTTTAAGTGGACTGTTATCCTCTCCATCTGTCCTGAGCATGCCTTCTCTACTGGTAACAGCCCTTAGGCCCACTAGCCAGCATTTATAGTATTTCAGTTCCCACTGTGGACCATTATCAGTGTTGCCTCTTGGACCTCTACGATACATTAGCTCCATCTGTAGCAATTCCATGTATCACTGAGAGATATAGACCTTCATTAAACAAATAAGTGAATACATTTAAAAATAAATTTTTACAACTCTTCTTCCTTCTCCATCTATACAAATGATATAAAGGGCTAACTTATCAACTGGTGTGAATATCAAAAGATATCACCACAAAAAAGTAGCAACATTAACAAACATAAAACATTTCTCCTTTCCTTGAGTCCACACATTTCTGTCACACTTCATCCAAAGCGAAGTCAAGTACCTATTGTTTCAGAAATTGCTTGACTTTGCAAGGGAATATATCCTTTCTCACCTCCTTGTTTTCTCTTTTTTAACAACAGGTTTTATGTTAACTTTGCTACAGTATTGGCCCATTTATTTTAAGAAAGAAAACTCCATAACTGAAAGAAATAAAGAACCATCACATCCATTCAATGGAAGGAATCTTTGCTGCAGTTTTATAGGCACCTCTGGATAACATCACTTTTACACTCTGACTCATTCTCTGCTCTTCATTTTCATCTGATATCTGCTGCCTCAGAGGAGTCATGAGGCAATGAGGTTTTCAAGTGGGCTCTACTTCCTTTCCATATAAGACTAACCACCACAATTTCTGCACTTTAGTGAAAATGAAGATTTTCTCTTCCAAGCCAATAGAGCCCAGACATTTCTCTCTAATGATTCAACACAATAAAACTCAGGAGCAAGACCAGCAAGTCACCTAGCCATGTGGCCAGTTTCCCTTGTCTTCAGTTATACCTGGTATACCAGCATACCATTTAAACCAAATGCTTAACTTACATGTATGTATGAAATACTTTACCAATAGCAACTAATAAAAAGTACACATTTGAAACTGAAGGTACAAGGTAAAGTTTCTTAAGAACTTAAGTAATTTTAGTAACTAGAACTTGTATTCAAAAACTTTGGAATCTTGATGATGTCTGCAATTTTTAGGGACCTGAAAATCTACTAAATGAGAAATTGAACACCAAAAAGCAAAGCCAATCAATAGAGATATGTAAGTAAAGCTATTGTCTTGCATTACCTCATTGCCCCAGAAACTGAGAATCAGAGAAAAAAAATAAAAATAAAAAATCTTCATTTAAACTATCTTTAAGGTCAACTAAGATTAAGTCCCCCTAGAAAATGATGATGAGTCATTATGCACCCTCACTAAATTAGCAGATGACACCAAGTTGGGTGGGAGTGTCTACGTGCTTGAGGGTTGAAAGGCTCTTCAAAGGAACCTGGACAGGATGGATCAATGGGCTGCGGCCAATGATATGGGCTTCAACAAGGCCAAGTGCAGAGTTCTTCACTTGGCTCACATCAACCCCATGCAATGCTACAGGCAGAAGAGTGGCTGGAATGATGTCTGGCAGAAAGGAACCCAGGGGTACTGATGGACAAGCGGCTGAATATGAGCCAGCAGTGTGCCCAGGTGTCTAAAAAGGTCAGCAGTATCCAAGCAGGACCAGGGAGGTGAATGTCCCTCAGCATTTGTGAGGCCACAGCTCAAGTACTCTGTTCAGTTTTGGGCATCTCAATACAAGAAAGACATTGAGGTGCTGGAGCAGGTCCAGAGAAGAGCAACTAAGCTGGTGAAGGGCATGGAGAACAAGTCCTCTGAGGAGCGGCTGAGGGAACTGGGGCTATTTAGTCTGAAGAAAAGGAAGCTGAGGGGAGACCGTATCACTCTCTACAACTCCCTGAAAGGACATTGTAGAGAGGTAGGCACTGGTGTCTTCTAATAAGTAACTAATGATAGAGTAAGAGGGAATGGCCTCAAGCTGCAAACATGACTGGACATTAGGAAAAAACTTTGCATTGCCAGACATTGGCACGGGCTGCCCAGGGAGGTCATTGAATCACCATCCCTGGATGTATTTAAAAGCCTTATAGATGTGGTGCCTGGGGATATGGCTTAGTGGTGGACTTGGTAGAGTAGGGTTAATGGTTGGACTCTATAAACTTCAAAGTCTTTTCCAACCTAGATGTTTCTATGATTTAAGTTCTTTAAACAGACCACAGTAGATTGCATCAGCTGGCCAATAATGTCATACATGCATTTTTTCATATAGCACAAAAATACAGCATGAGAAGGCCATTATTATCAAACAAAAACCTTTTTATTGCCATAAGTAAAAAGCTAGCTACTGAAGGATAGCTGCAGGTATCCATTAGTTTATTTCTTTTGAAAAAAAAAAAAAAAAAAAAAATCATTGCTGAAGAAAAACTACATTCTACACACAAGATCTTAATTTTACATATGAATATTTTAAAGTATGAGAATACTCGTTTTATTGCTAGTGGGGATATTTCTCCCAGATATGGGTTGTATCCCATGTACTGTACCTGGCACAAATGAGATCCTGACCCATGACTTAGAATCTAGGTGCTGCTATAATGCTAATAACATTACTTCTTAGTAGTACTTTTGTAGAATATGAAGTAGAGTTCAAAGAAGTTACATAGTAAGTCCAGATCATTAAAAATTACTATATATTTTGACTCTCATAATCAGAATATAAAAATGCTTATAGTTACTATTTGACTTTAGATGAAAAATTATACAAAATAAAATGAACCTGAAGCTGATCTTCCTTAGCTAATACGAGGTCTGTTTTTTATACCAGTGCAACAAGCAAAAGCAACAAAGGTAGATGCTCTACTGTATGTTGTTTATTGAATAGAGTTTTCTCTCTCACACTAGTTTTCAAAACTGGCTGTGGAGTTCTTCTCTTGCACTTTGCATTAGTTAAAATACTTCTAGCACTGAATAATTTATTATGCTGTTCAAATTTGCTAATCATTCTTATAATTAACTCCCTAGATGCTATTTGTTGTAAATTCTTTTTTATCATCTATAGAATGATACAAGCAAAAACCTGCTTTTCTGCCATTTAACAATCTCCTGATTAAATTCTATTTACACCTGCAGCAAGTAATGAAAAGGTACCTAAAGGTAGCTTTCAATTTTCTCACTTCTTTATTCATTTCCTCAAAAGCCAGAGGCTTTATAATGAAAAGTCAAAGTCAGCTATAGTGAATGAGTAACAAAATGCTGTTGTTCACAGAACACATCTATGTAACTTTTAATAATGACTTGTGCTTTTCACTTTACAGAGTGTGATTTAGAAATACACTTAATGAATGAGCTTAATATTAACCACAGAAGTGATACTACTAATGTGTTTATAATTAGACAGATTTCATATGCTTTATTGGACCTGAAGCAGAATTCAGGTCACTGAGCTAGAGGCAGGCACTGAACTGCTAAGGTTATGTCACATGTTTGGTGTTGTTGAAAGGAGGATTTTAAGCCTCTGACAGGGACAGAGGTCAGGTTAGGGCTTACTGTTCTGCACCAACTAGGGCATATTCCACTGTTACTGAGCTTTTTTCTTCAATTCCCTTTTCCTTTTACCCCTGACCTGAAAACACTGAGCACACCAGAGCCTGGGTGATAATGCTGCTTGGCAGAAGAATTAAACCAGCCCTCGTTCCTCAGTTGCCCTGTTAGGGAGGAGAAGGGTAAGTCCAAAGTGGCAGCTCTGCATACTTACCACCTATGCAGCCCTTGAACACTCTCAAAGCTGTGCTTGGCTGGACACCCTTCTTGCCACAGCTGCTGGTAGAGGGATGAGATACTAAGCCCCCTCCAAATTAAATGAAAATTTGAGAATTCCAGAAACAATCTCCTATCTACCAGGAGGTGGCTCAGTGCTCCTCCTTATTCCCTCAAGTAATAGTAACTTTGGGGGCAAGAAGTAGAGAGTGTAAAAGAGGAGGAGGAAAGCTGGAACAAACAAGTGGTCTGGTTTTATTCAATACCACTATCTAAAGATATTTTTTAACTCACCATTGCATTCTGCATTCCCTCCCATGTACCTGCTAAGTGAGTCTAAGTTTCTAAGTTTTTTTTTCACTATATAAGCAGTGAATAAATATGTGCTAGATAAAATGAATGTTTGGATGTGTCTGTTTTTTGTTCACACATCCAAGTCCAATTGACTTCTTATTTTAGTACACCATCATGCTATGTAAACTTTCCTTTATAACCGAACTCAATAATATCACAGTGTTGAAGAAAACGAGGTATTCTGAATCAACATTATTAACTTCTATTTTTGGAACTATCTGAACATGTAGTTCACTTATCACTATTTGATAACATTTTTTCTTTTGTTGATTTTTTTCATGTATGGTAAAGCAAAACTATCAGATTTCTTATTCCCACTTACTAAGTACTATGTGCTCTTTAAGCCTCTTACGTTCAAAGATTTCATAGCACCATATAGATAAGCATAGAAATATATTCTTTTTCCTCTTGAAAAATGTTCTGTACTACCTACCGCTGCTCCAACTGTGATAAAATAAATGATTATTTATAGAACTTTTTTATGTTATTTACTGTTACAATAAACTCCATCTTTTAACTTTAATCAAAACATTTTGAATGCAGTCCAGTAGATGATGTGACTATTTTGATTTACTTTGATGGAGACAAGATGAGATAGTTTAATAATAGGAATGGAGAGGTTTTATTTCACTGTTTGTTAAGAAAAGGATTAAACAAATTAGCTCATGAAACAGGAAAAGCACTGGCAGAACTAGATGCATACATCTTTGATTCATACCATGCCTTCACTTAGAAAAATAAGCTAGCCCACAGGCTGTTAGAACTATAAAGGACTGTGGCAGACAGCTAGTCCAGATGTTGGTGGTCAAATGTTTTGCATGAAATACATATTTCACATAAGATTTTATTACTGAATATTGTACACTTGCAGGGACATGTTTATGAAATGTTTTCTGCATGATGTGTGGCACATAGGTACAAAGTGATTTCAAAGCATCCTGACACCAAGTTTTGCATCTCTACAGCCATGGGCATAATGTAATTGTCTTAAAGTTAACCTTTGTGTGGGCAGCTGTTACAGGACATTTTGATAGATATTTCCCCTCTTTGGGTATTTATGTGAAATGAAGTTTGTTTCCTAGCCTATGGTCTGGCTTTCACAGGTAGAGAGAAGGAACAGAAGATTGTCAAACAGGGAGTATATCTGCCTTTAATCATAAGTGGCAACTGAAATACTGTGCTTTTTCTCCAGGTGTTTCTTAACAAGGTGGATATATCTGTCTTCACTTCTCTAGCTTCCTCAGACAATGGAAAACCATTTATAAATTGTAAATAGTAAATTCACATTTTGTATCTTGTCTGATTTCCTCAGACCAACAACTACAAGAATAGTCTAGTGCAAAATAGTAGCCACAAACAAGTGTTTTTCTTTCATATTTAAATTTTAAAAACAACATGAGTCCATTTGAATCTACGTCTGAACTGTCAAATTATGTACTGTTATGTACAAGCACTACTTGTGGTAAAGCTATTTTGAAGATCTAAGTAATTGCTTCTTGTAAATTACCGCCATTTATTTCCAGAGAAATAATTTTCTTTCCTCTGATCACTCTCCATTTTTCTATTTCTCCTCATTGGCTTGTTCAGATAGTACATTTTAACAGTCATTAAAGGATAAAAGATTATAGTAAAAAACAAAACAAACCAAACAAAAAACGAACAACAAAAACCACAAAGAAACAAACAAAATACCCCAAACAAACAAACAAAACAACACAAAACCCCCATCATCTTCTGATCTGCTTGCTAAAACTGGTAAATATCTGATTAAAGATAAGAGAAATGCTGATCCACATTCATTTTAGAATTAGGCACTAAACTTGAATTTTAGGAATCATAGATTCGCCATTTTCCCTTCACTTTCAGATACACTGTTAATACATATGAACACAGAAGCAGAAACAAGGTTTCTCTTTTTGGGTACCTTCAATGAATTGTTTTGAGGTATAGAGGAGAAGTTGCCTATACCCTGTGAAAAATTAAACTTGCAATATGTGCTTCTACTTTTACAAAATAGCAAAATATTTCAGGTAGTCTTCTCATGCAAAAATGCTGAAATAGGAAGAGTTGCTGCTGATCAAACCTAATCATCATGTAGGAACATTTAATTAAAAAAAGTAATTATGGTACAGGAAAAGAAATTACTGCGATCATTACCGTGATGTTCTTCAATAAAGAAATTAGGTATATATTTTTATTAACTCATTTATACTAAGCATTTTCCTGCAAGACTTTTTATTGCGATTGGAAAAAATAACTCACCCACTATTGCTTCATATTCATTTGTGCTTTAGATGTACGTGGAATTTCTGACGTCTTCACAACCTCAGCATGCTCTGTACATCCACAGTATGTCTCAGGTATATCCGTCTGTGTGAGGACTCTCTTCCAGTGCAGTCAGAATGTAATTTAAACCACAAATGGACTAAAAGGTCATAAAACATATCCAAGCTCTGATATAACTTGTTTCTGAGACAGGTAAGTTTGAGCCTGAGGAATGCAGATGGAGTAACCTAGGACAGAGTTATTTAGGCTCCACAGGCACAGTGACTGTGCTAGACTGGTTTCCAGGCAGATGAAATCCATTCTTTCTCAAACTACACATCTGTTCATATTTTTAATACTACATAGAAATAATTTTTTTCCACAACTATTCAACTTGGAACATTTGGTACAAAACTTCTTACACTGTCCTCAGTCTTTGACTGGAGTGTTTTATGTATTTATATAACAAGAGGTACATGATTTGTCAGCTGTATCATTCCTTTAAACAGTTACCTAGAATCAATTTATATTTAAATTTCTTTCTTTCCATATCCATAAGAATTTCTGCTACATTTCTTACAGAAGTTGGCAAAACAGTCTATATAATTGAAGTTAAAAATCTCCATTTATTTCTAATTTTAGATGGAGGTTTTATTGCTCCATGTTTGAAACATTTATATGTAATGAATATGCTGGCTTTTTAGTAGGCTATACTATAATGTTTGCTTTCAGGCAAACAGAAAAGTGGAAAGCATTTCTGCCTTGTAAGCCTTCATTTACATTTAAAGAGTAAATTTAAGATAATAGGATTTTGAGAATGGAATTTATCCATGGACTAGCTGTCTGCCAAGAACTGCTCTGTCTCCTAAGCAGGCAAGGCTCCTGTTTCTTGGTAAGAATTTTATTTAATTCTGTATAGATGACTACAACAGAGTCAATGTGAACATTAAAGGTCACACTGAAATTCAGTAGAGATGAGAAATGCAATAATAAATAGAAACATGCACTGACTATGAAATTAAGGTGGTAGGACTGAGGTAATAAACTACTTGACTCAATGATGAAAGACTCCGTGTTGATTCTTTCTATGGAAAGAATCTCTTATTGGCAGTTTAGTAGTTTTTTCAGCATCTTTTTCAGTTCTTTGTTTCACTTACAACTAAGATGATTTCCTAAAATGAACACACAATAGAACATATCTTTTGTACAGTAACCAAACATGCTTTTAATCCTCTAATATTTTCTGGTTTTATGTGTTGAGAGTATTGATGGTTTAAACCACCTTGAATGTCAATTGAAAATATTTTGCATATTAGCAAGCTAGACTTGGTTAGACTGCTGGGTATGGTACTGCACAAATCATTTATGCGTAGACCGGAACTGTGGTAGAAGTATATCAAGATTTGCTGAAATACATAGTACTTACCTGCTAATTACCATCTCTCAAACAAAACTGCTACTTGATTAGGTAATCACTTGCATTCTGTCTCTAGATAAGATCCAGCCTGTGATTTTCAGCTACTACTCAAGGTAGTTAAGTGAAACTCTGCAGCTATGTCTTGAAATGGCTACAATACCCAACCCTGCATCTTTGCAGGGTGATGGGAAAGCTGAGAAAAGCTTTTAAAAACTCGTCTCATACTCAAGTATCTTTGCCAGTACAAATTGCTTTAAAGTTGTAAAGTTAGCTTAGTCCATTTTTTGCAATGGGTCAAAAAGTGCTTACATGTCTTTGCAGAGAAATGGAGGAGGAGCTCCCATTATCAATACTGCCTCTTATTTGAGGGGTCTGGATCTTAAAAGCTGCTTTGTTACTACTTCCCAACCTCCAAATGTTATCGTTCATTTCATGGAAAAACATCAAACCAATTAATTTAAACTGCTATTGAAAATATTTTAAACTAGCAACTGTTAAGGAAGCTGCATGTTAATTTCTCTTAATTCTTAGTTCTTAGTTTTCATCTAGTCTAGAGAGGAATAACTTAAACAATACAAATGTATCTCAAGCATAACAATGAGACCTTGTGTCTCGTCCCACTCAGTGGACAACAAGGGAGGTGAATCTTTGTGATCCCCTGAAAGAGGCTCTCCCTGCACGGCAGAATGACGACAATGACTCCGAGGAACAATAACAAAACAATTTATTAGTTCTCCCTAATAGAACAATCAACAAACTGTACGGATAAAAGTGTTAATCTTTGTAGGCGATTATTTTACAACGTGACTGAATTTTGAGGAAGAGGAAGAAAAAGTTATTAGAAAAGAGGAAAAGATAGGGAGAGTGAGTAAGAGAGAGATAAAGAGATTCAAGTTACCACCATCCGTGGATCCAGCAACGTCTCACTGGATCAGTCCAAGTCTTCAGTTCTTCGGTGGCGGGTGCACACTAATCAATATTTTTCAGTCTCTTTTATACCCTTGAGATCCCTGGGTGGCATTCCCAATTTCCACAGGAAGTGGCATCGGTTTGCATGAACTCCATGAGCTAGAAGTAGTGTGGTACCTGCCATCCACCTCCCTCATGGCGCAGTCAGCAGAAGCACTTAACTAAATAAAAGACAGAGTCCCACCTATGCAGAACCTATCTCTTCCTTTTGTTAAAGCATATCTGCAAGGATCCAAAGGGGGGGCACAGAGACATTAAAAACAATCAACACGTCTCCCTTCCAGACAGGTCTTTCCAGACCTTACCACCACACAAGGTTTGAGGCACACAATAGCCAGGCTCTTACACCTTGTCAGGAGAGTTAGAGAGAGTGCTGAGAGTGAGCTTAATGAGAGTGAGTCATTGCAACAAATAGACCCTTAGATATAAAGGTAGGCATAGATATGCAAACTTGCTTTTGATTTTATAGTTGTAGCTTAATAGAGTTGCTTTGAGAAATCAGCAGTGGCTTGGTAGGAGTTTGTCATATCCTGTATATTTTTAAAGAAATAGGCTCAACAAACTGATATTGCTTTCATGAAACTGCTTTCACAGACAATTTCCAATTCATTTGAGTAGGTATTCCTACTCCATCTCAAGCTTCATCCTAACTATATTAAAATGAATAATTAACTTTTCCACTCTCTATCAGTAATAGATACATGAATATAAACGTGAAATTGTGCCTGAGATCTGGGATTTGAATTCCTTTGCAACTGCTAAATCAGTATTTGTTTATCCAGTCAAAAACCTCATGAGGGTTCAATATAAAAACAATACAATTACTATATTTACACTTAATCAGAGCTATAGCAACTTTACAGAGTCATGTCCCCATGCTGCTTTATGTGGGTTTTTTTTCATTCTGAATTTTATTTAAGTCCAGCTAAGATAAAGTGACAACTAATCAAAAGATATGCCTGGTTCTGGAATGAATAAATTCTATCTTACTGAAATCCTTAGGGTATTTCCATTCCTTATGGTGAAAATAGTATTATATCCAATAACTTGAAGAATTACTTTGTGAATCTTACATTCAGTTGTAACCATCTAGAACATTTTTAATGGATTTCCCATGGTAAATGTTAAGCTGAACTTTACTGACAGGAACTGGTTGCCTTGGTCGTCATTTCATCAGGCAATTGCAACATTAGCACTTAAACACTACAAGGAGAAAATAAGAGCAATAACAGTTTAGTTATCTAAATAACTTGCTGTCTGTGTTTCCATCTTGATCCTGTACAGAACTATCACAGCTAGGTTAACAGATACCTTTTTAATGTTCTCATCCATACTTGCTGATTAATAGTTTTTTATCATATTCAGGACATTATCTTTCATATAGTAAAAAATAGTAATGTGTTGCTAATACTTAGAATATCAGCCTACTATTTCATGAGAATAAACTGAAAAGCTATAGGGTACAAATATAATTATGTGAAATGTATTCAGTGAAGATTTAACACATATCCTATGCATGCTTTTGCATAGGTGTCAAAATGGTGCCTTTTTTACGTATTTTTTTTAATCCACATCAGTAAAGTGAATATTCTACCAAGCTGAAGAGATTAGGTCTGTATATAAATAATCTAATATATTGTGTATGTTTGGACTAAAGAGCAAGCAAAGGTGAAGTTTAGCTTGGGAAACAAAAAAAAGGGACATCAAATTAGCCTTTTCTGGAGATAACAGTAATTTAAAACAGATACTTGCCTTTAATGGGAGCTCAATACCTTTAGACTAACTGATCTTAAGAAAAACCCTTTTCATTAATGATTATCTGTTGCTTTTGCAGAGACATTATTGAAGATTAACAAATTTAATGGAAAGCCTCATGTAACCATCAAACTAAGAATTCTGTTGCTAAGGCGTGGCAGCTGACTTCCTTCCATTAAATCACACTGTTAGCATATACATCTAATCTGCTGAGGCAGGTGAGAATGTTGTTTAAAGGCTAACTGTTCTATCTGAACAACAAACACATTAAAAAATTTAGTTTGTGTTTCCAGGCAAGAAAAAAAGTGAAAGGAAAGACAAGTACTGAATTGCCATCAACTTTTACGGAAGCTGTTGCTACAAAAATGTTTAAAACAAATGGTGGAGAAATGCTTATCAATCATTTACATATTTCTGAGACATTGTGCTGTTTTTCTTTGAAAAATAACACCACATTTTTCCTATTATAGTTGATTCAGTTCCAAAAACATATGGTGGAACAGCTTTCCTTTTTCTTCCCAACTTACTTA
Organism: Actenoides hombroni; assembly: GCA_024336885.1. Taxonomy (NCBI): domain Eukaryota; kingdom Metazoa; phylum Chordata; class Aves; order Coraciiformes; family Alcedinidae; genus Actenoides; species Actenoides hombroni. The sequence goes on from WUAM01000333.1 coordinate 290,732, forward strand.
CTCTGGAAGTGCACTGAGTAATACAGTGAGGTGACGGCTGACATGACAATGAGGGGGGGCTGAAATCTTCCAGCTTTATCCATTACAGGCTCACACCACCACTGCAGTCCTCATGTGTTTTCATAGATAACCTGCACTCCTGCTTGACAGGCTGTGTTATCTGTAGTAAGGGTTACATGTACTCAGGTTTACTTGAAAGAGAGGAGTGGAAGGAAGTGGTTTATCAGCAATGACAATTGAAATTAAAGCCTTAAAGCAGGAACCTCCACTCCTGTAGCTGAACAAATCCATGAATCAGCTCATGGATTGTCCCATCATCAGAAGGGTGTAATACAAACAGGTGCAGCACTCTAATGAACCACACTTTCAGAGTTCTCTGTGCATCTGGAGTAAATCCTAAATTTCCAAAAGTTCTAAAAATTATGATAGTCATGTTTCTTGGACAAAAATAATTACTATCTGGGACAGAACTCTAGGTCTGGCTCTATATTTTTCCCTTGGAATCTCAGCTCTTGATTGCATACCTCAACATGAGATACACAACTGTTTTTTCAGCTCACATGAATAGATGAAATGAGCCTGGATAAGGCTCAAAATACTTTTTCTCAGTATTGAGATTACTGGAAGAGAGACAAATGTTGTGATGTTTACTTGGGAAATTAGGTAGATAGAAATGGAGAATGACCATGCAGAGGCAGCAGAGCAGATGTCAGATAGCAATGACTTACTTCCATCGCCTAGCTGTGGTCAATACAAACCAGAAACAATGAAGAATTCTGCATTATTTGTCTTTTATAAAAAATAGGAAAGCTTGACTTTAAATCATTCATAGGAATTACTCAAAATTCATAAAACTAGAATGACTCAAAAAATTAAATGTAGCTCAAAAGTATAATATATATTTAGCTAATGACAATAATCTTGGAGCTATTTTTTCTGCCTGTTTCAGTTCTTAAATAGTGAAAGATTTCACCTGCCAAAAGTCAGGAGAAAGAAAGGAATTAAAGAAAGACATTTCACCCTCAGATGAATTCTCTCATTTTTCTGGCATCAAATCATCCCCTTAATTGCCTGTGCATTGACTCAAGAGGCTTAAAATAATGTACTTTTAGTCCCTAAAGTTCTCAAAAATCCAGATGTTTGAGGCAACAGATATGCCGTATTGATTTCAGTAAGTCCAAATGATCTCTTTTGCACCTTATTACCTTTCATGTAAATACAGAATCAGTTATGGCTAGCTCCTATTGGTCAGATTTCAATGTGATTAACAAGTGTAAAACCATGTGATATATATCAGTATTTAAAACTATACCATTGCAGTAACAGAGCTTAAATGAATCCAATTACTCTATTTTGGAAGCAAAAATAAGACAATGACCTCAAACTTATTTTTTACCACAATCCTGTATCTTCTGTGGACACCTTTTACCATACTTAACCAATATGACAGAAGAGGGCATAAAAATATCATCTGTAACCTGTCCTAAATAGTTTAGATAGTGTTTATGTTTACATAGCTGTTACTGTTCATTACATAAAATGGTATTTAATATGTACTAGCCAAACCAGTCTTCTCAATGGAGTATACGAGAATAATGAAACTGTATTTTCAGTCTTGATCCCTATAAATCAATTTTAAGTTATCTGCATAGCTTCATTTAGTGAGACCATCACTTTCAGAGATGAGACAGATGACATTTTGATAAAAGTGTGCCTAAAAGTTTTGGACTGTGTTTTATTCATGTATAATTAAAAACTATATCAAATAAAGCAGATGTAATATATGCAGTTGGAAACTGAAATGGATTTATGTAAACATTGGGAAGAAACAAAAGTAGTTTCTCAAAGGAATTTTTTGAACTATGGAAAGGCTCCACAATCCCACAAGAAAGAGTAGGTAATCCCTTGCATGCCAAAACCAGCCCTGAACTCTCTTCAGGTCTTGAAGGCTGAGAAAATAACTGTGTATCCGCCAGCTCATGTACCATTCCCAATGTCATCAGACAACAAAGGAAAATCTAATACATAGATTATCCTGAAAAAGGTTTATGTCTGGAAAAGATTTCCTGTGGTGTACTGACCATAAAGAAACAATCTAATTACCTAGGCTGGAGGTAGCAAAGTTCAGCAACACTGTCCCTACAGGCTTCTACAAACCGCAGTGAAGTATGGCATCAAAATGGATTTACTTGTACACATTTAGGTCCCATAATTGACTATAGTGTTGTCACAATATAGGAAAAAAAAAATCCAAATATGTTGGAATGATCATACTTACAGGTTAATAATAGAGTTTTCAAGGAAAGGTATTCAGCTTCTAACTATAATATTTAGTGTTGTTCACGTTTAATGATTAGATCCTTAAGATTCAAGTTGTTATGTGTAATTAGTTTAATCCATAAATTATAATCCATGAAGGTAATAAAAACAGTCATTTTGAAAATCAACCAACAGAGCCCATAATTTTCTGCAGTTACTGTGCTCAGTAAAAGCAGTACACAAAAGTCAAAATGCTGGTTGTTAAGGCATGCTGCTCATCTCTACGTATATTAAAACAAATTATTTGACAAATCAAGATCACTATCATGTTACAATACTGTTTTCTGTGCCAAATTTTCCTGGTAATTGGTGAAGAAGGACAAACCAGAAACAGAGAATGACTACTGATTTCTCCTTTGAAGACAGTTTATGTAAATAGTCAAGACCTTGTCTAGTAGCAGATTTCTTCTTCTGAAATTACTATTATTTTGGCATTTTATGTGTTCTACAAACAGCCATGATTGGTAATAAGACTCAGTATTAACCTATTCTCAGCAAAAAGAGTATTTCTTTGTAATTAGGGCGTTTCATTCCAATTTAGGCCATAGGTATGATTGAGGTACTTATTTTTTTAATTTAATTCGGTGTTTTTCCTTCTGAACTTCTGTCCTCATATTTTTATTCTTTTGTAAATGTTAAGGTCTGTAAAATACAGTTTTATATGTAAGAGAATATGGAGCAGGAAGGCTGGAAGTGTGCCTGCATTTCATGTATCCATCATCCACATCTTAAATGAGAATGTTCATTTCTCTTTGGTTTGGGTTTTTTTTTCTTATTTTTCTAAGAAGTAAGAACACACTATAGTTCTTTGGAAATTACAAAAGTCAAATAATTTAATGAATAGTTTAGTCAAAAGTAATTTTCTAGGCCATAATCATGGCATATAAAGAAATCAAGTGCTTCTCCTTGTTCCTCTAGGCATATCTGCAAAATCAGTGGATTTGTGGCACAACAAATGTCTGGAAGTCATTATGTAAATTGTATCAGTGCTTATTAAAATGCAATTTGTAATCAAAGTTTTTATTTTAATACATTATAAGAAGTCCTTAACTTGTCAAATACTATATTTATATTTTCTGAATAAACATTAAAAAAATTTAATAACTGTTTCTTGCTAACTGATTGAAGCTGTTCATAATACTAGACAACTTACAATGCCTTGGATCATTGGTTTCTAAGTTGCTTCCAGTTACAATCATATTTTTATTTTGGTCCCCAAAACTAAAATAAGCAGTACATTTTTGACAGATCTGTAACCCCATTCATAACAACTGTGATCCATAATATTGTAACCATTGCCTTACCTAGAAGTCCAACTGAGAGGCACGTCTTTTTTAAGTTCTAGCAAAGGCAAAACAAACACTCCTATAGGATATATATGAGATTATGACTTTATGAGACTTTTCCAGAAATGGTGAGATTCAACAGATTTTTTGTGTGTGTGTCTCTTTTACTTTTTTCTTCAAAAATTTTTTTTTGACTGCTCACAAACGTGTCTTACCCGTCTGAACATCTGGCACACTATCTTGGGGTGCAAGTGATGGAGAATCAGATTGAAACAGATGTGGCCACTGATCTGCCATCTCATTCCTGTTGTATCCAGGGCTCCTTAGGCAGTAGTACAGAAAACACAGTCTTTCTGAGAGACTTCGAAAACCTACATGGTGTTAGCAGAGTTTAAAAAATCCTGGTACCAACATATCTGAGGGGGAAAAAAAAGTTATTGATAGGTCAATGCGTAGTCACTATTGATTAAATTGTCCTGTCCTCAGTACAGTAATATTTCATGTAACTGGAAGAAATATATTTACTTTGCTCATCATAGTATGATGTGCACAAATCTTTGATTTAAAATCCCTCAGTAAAGCTTCTGTATAATTAAAGTTCCTAATGCTTAAATACTCTTTCTACATAATCATACAAAGCAAGCCTAGAACTGTGTAGTCTACTTTGTTAAAAAATCATGTTTTGCCTTGTAGTGGTTTTTTCTAATTCTCAAAGCAGACTGTGGTACAATGAGTTTCTGTGAGCAAGGCTTGCATTGTCTCAAGTATTTTAAACAACACTGCTTTTTATAGAATAACAATAGAACTTCTAGTTTTGTTACATTAGTCAATGGTAACTTTTAATGAATCATAATGTATAACATGCACATTTTACTATTGTATCTGTGTTATTAGACTGTTATGCTATTACAGAGAAACACAGAGGACCAACAGGATCAACCTAACTGATCTTTATATGAAAAGCAAATGAGAACTAGGTAAAATTACATTTTGCTACTTAGAGATGTGCTTCTTAACACTGGTATGCGTAAAATATACACCTTCTATAAGCTGCCAAGAAAATAACTTTGTTATAATCCAAGATCCTACATGCATGTGAAAATAAAAATGAAAAACACATGTATTTTTCCACTTGCAGTTATGAGTCCATTTTATTTCTGGTAAATAACAATTGTCATCTATGGTGAAAAGCGCCATACACTAGCTAGAAAGAAAGGACATGCTCCTTGCTATCAATAAAAAACTATTTCCTTTCAGCTAGAAAAACTTCAGAAACAACCTGTTTAAGTAATCTCGCCGTTCCACTATCAAAGTGACAACAATCGGTTGCAATTCTCACAAAACTATTACAGGGAAATTTCATAAGATAAATACTCTCACTTAAATAATTTTGATCACAGAGTTTTGGGCTGATTTCCTTGCATTGCAATAAGAGCTGAGCATTTCAAAAGGGATTAATAATTGAAAAGTCGTGTTATGATGTGCTATAAAGCAAGCAACAGCCTGTGATATAAATGTTGACCCCTCAACATTGATTCAATACAAGTTTTTTTTTTGCAAGGCAAAAGGAAAAATTCTGGTCCGTGGTTTCATTTGCAACAGTTTCTTTACATCTTGGCAATTTTTTGGTCCTCATTGCTTCCTATAGTTAAACAGAATTTGGAAGAAATTATGCTTCTGAGTTGAGGTTGGTTAGACACCTCAATGGAATCTAAGACAAAGGAACAGAAGAATGCATAAATACACTTGGAAGTTAACAGTATTGGAAGTTGATTAATTCTTTCTGCTTAGATTACTGTCATTTTGCAGTAAAGCATCAGTCTACTGCTGTAAAATAACAGGAAAGCAAGACCTGTTGTTGAGATCAGCCAATTAGTTACGTCTGCCTCTGTAGGGCAGAGCATAAAAGGCTGAGCCATTTTCACAGATAATTCATTAATAAAACACTGTTATAAACTGTCCATCTTGACAGCAGCATTCTTCCACATGTTCCAGTTGTATCCAGGCAACAGAAGCATGCTGGTCAGATAAAAGCAGAGGTGGAGATGTAAGTGTAGGGGTTCTGGCACATTTTCAGTGGCTAGGGTGCAAAGGGCAAAGAGCTAAATACAGAGTATTGATTAACATTTGAATCTTTTAGAATACTGAAATAGTCTAGTGGCTTGTTGGATATACTGAACATGATCCAACTAATGTAGAAAGACACACTGAAAAAATATTTTATAAATAGTTAACTATAAAATCATATATTTTTGCTATACTTATTTTTTATTCTTTTTCTTCTTCCTTCTACTTATACTCTCTACTACTTCATTACTTCATATTTCTATTGAATATTGACTTTATAGTAAGTTCAGACCACTGTATTAGCCAAGACTGTAGGACCATATGGCAGAAATTTAGCCACACGCTATCCAGCTGTTAGCAAAAGTATTTTGGTTTCCTAGACATTATGGCATACAAATTATAAACAGCTTAGATAGAACAAGCACAATAGCAATTTTTCAAGCACAATTACAGTGAAAAATGATAAGTATACCCTTCCATGAAGGAAAAGCTTTTGTAACTGCTCTATTTTATCACAGAGACAATTCAAAATCAGTGGAAACTTGGTTTGATACCCATAGATCCTTCTGAAAACTACAGTATCAGGCTCGACTATTGTATAACATGGTACAGGATAGGCAGTCCCAATTAAAAAAGAAAACATATTGACAGTGTTACATGTCAGCAAATAAAATATCTCTATTTAAGACATTTAGGCCATGTGATTTAGATGACAATTTTATTTAGTTCAGTAACTTGTCAGAACAGTTCTCCAGAATCAAAATGATTTTTCTGAAGCTAAAAGCACCACTGTGATGGAACTTACCTGCATCTTTCTGAAACAAAATAAGAAAAGTAAACGCCATTGCAATATTGTAACACACTCAGAACTGATAAGGAATATTGTCTACCATGGCATATATAGCCTAATGCCTGTGAAATGAGATGAGCCTTCCAAAAGCATCACGCCTCAGCAGAATCTCATCTCAGTAGGGAGCAAACTCCAGAGCACTCATGGAGGTGTCTCTTCTGAGTCACTCACTCTCCAGATATGTATCACAGCATATTACTGCTAAATTGTTGAAAATAAATTTAGGTCTTATTTCATCCAGTGAAAACACTAGGTGGATTAGAGAGCAATTTCTGCAACCTGACTTCAGCATTAGATTCTAATAGTATTCTGGAGGTCTGACTTATGGTGAAAGACAGAAAAAAACATTTTTGATTGGATCATACCTGTGGCTACAGAAAACAATCTGGAGGGCTAAGATTTAGTTGGCAAAAATAAAGCAGCTAATCAAAAGTGCTGAAGCAGTGTAAGTACAAAAAAACCGCAATTCATACTGTAGGAAGCATGCTGCTCCATTGCTTATGTCTAGAAAATTCTTAGCTATGCATCACTTGAACTTTTCTCATAAAAGTACAACCTAATTAACCACACATGCTTTCATGTAGTCTTTGTACTTTGAGCAGAGCATAAGTGACTCAAGCCTGCAGTTCAAGCCCAATACAAGGGGTTTATAAATGGAAGGCTGCACACAAAACACAAGAACGGGCAAAATACGCTTGGACAAAAAAAGACTGAAGAAAAATGATAGCATGAATTGTTCTTAATATAAACATGTAGAAATTATCAGCAGAACAGAAAAGATTGATGATAACAATGGCACTTGCTCCAGGTTTATATTCTCAATAGTTTAACTACTTGAGTAAACCGGCAATTGGGCTATCTGGGTTAACAGATCACACAAGGCAACAAGTTGCTGTACACTGTGGTGATTTATGAAGCATGCCTTGCACTCCCATTTTCCTTTCAGAAAAAAATTCAAGGCTGGATTTAATTCCTTAACTATAGATGCATATTGCCATTTCAGATGCCCTGAGATGTCCTGCCTAGCCTCAGGCTGGTGATCAAAAATAGTGTGGGTCTCTTCTGTCTTGCATCATACCTGCCAGATCCTTACTGATGTTTTGGATGCCATAGGACATCCACAAAGGCACTAGACACTTATGATCAGGCTACTGCATTAATCCTTCAACATCTCATGGGTTCCTGTCATGAAAAGTGTCACATTTATTCAAGTTAATATATGCAACATAGAAGTTCAAACAGCAGAGTGAGGCAGAGCACTGAACAACTTAGACAACAAATTATAGAAAGAACAAGAAATACCAAAAAGATGGTCAATCAAAGGAACCTCTTCTAGAAAAAGTCTTTCAGAAATCTGAAGGTATTGTTACATATTCATTGAAGAAATAATATACTAAAAAATGGAATTATATGTGGGTAATTTATGAATAGAAGTATACTTAATTCCAGCAAGATAGACCATGAAAACGGTGCAAAAATATCAGTTGAAATATCAGGTAAATGTTAGCTATCTGAACACTATATATTTGCAGCCTGTTTTTCATTAACTGTGACACAAGTATGAATTAGTTTCATTCCTTTCTTGTCTTGTCAAACTATTTGCTTAGTTTTTACTAAAACCATTGTCAATCATACAAATTGAGTATATAATTATGTACAACCATGTTTTAAACAGCAAAATATGATCATGTCAAAAAAAGGCTGCTTAACTACCAGCTTTGTGAAAGTCAGGATTTGCCTCATATCATCTGACTGACATCTGAGCAATATGTGTCTTCTTAGAGTTTGGATGACATAATTTCCCTTGTGAGTCTCACTAATGCGGAAAAAAGGCTAGAAAAATTTTATTTGAAGATTCTCATTAAAAAAAATCAATAAAAAAAAATCAACATTTTGAAATTTATTTGCCTATGCTCCTACTTTCAGGTCAGTGTCAAAATCTGTTCTGTTTCCTATTTACAAGCTCTTTTTTGAGGTTAACAGGAGAAATGAAAGAACTTTACAGTGGATTTGTTTGTTTGCTTTTCATTATTATTTATTTATTTAAACAGCTGACCTTCATTAACTGAATCTTCTTCCAGTCAGAGCTCTGAATTAAATTGGTTTCTGAGCTCAAATTCAGCAATTCATCTATTGTGCGATAGCATCACAGAGAAGTTCCTTTCAAAATAGTATTCAGATCCTTTTTTTTTCTTCTTCAGTAAGACTTTGTATTGCAAATAACTGATAATATTTCTAATGTTTTCTTGTTGCCATACAGTCTAAAAGGCCCTAAAAAGCCTGATCTGGTACTAGCTGCTTCATTTACTTGGATGAGATGACCAGCAATGGAAAGACAAGTGCCATTTCCTTGCTCCTCACTCAGGAAGAGAAGGTATCAGAGTAAGACAGCATGCCAGGGATGATGTGCTGTTTCATCATGGTGAGTGAGTGACAGGAAGAGAAAGTCATTGCCTTCTGCTTTTATCTCTAATATGAAAGCATCCCCACACAGAACTGTGAATACATTAAAAGTCTGTCAAGGAGTAATAAAGCTCAGAGGTGTTGCTGTAGCATCCCTCACAGGCAGTGCTTAGTTTATTAGCAGAATTTGGCTAAACACCACTTGGTCTTTATTACCACTTATCAGTCTCTTATTTTTCCAGAACTATTATTTACTTTTTCTATACTTTGGGTAAAATGCTCTTCTTTAACACAAACTCAAGTAAACCTAGAAGAATTGAAAAATTATTGGGAAAATGGGAGCAAAGAACTCTCAAAGTTACAAAATTTAAAATATTTTGCAATTCTGTTAGATCAAGAATTGGCATACAGTCTTGCCATACATGCTCAAATGGAAAGAATACAAAATCTCCAGGGCTCCTAACCTAGACTAGCTGTTCACTCTACACACTATTAAACAAAACATACATTTTTGGCTGTACAAATCTCATATATAGTCTGCAAAGGACAAGGGGAGAAAGAGAGGGGGGGAACCAACCAAAAAGCCCACCTTGGTGATATTTTAAAACATCACCTGTGAAGTAACTTTCTGTCTGACATTTGCACTGCTTTTTGTTTATAATCCCTTGCAGCAACAGCACTTGTCATGGGCGAGTGCGCCATAAAGATGCTCAGTGTTCCCCACCATTTAGTCCAATGGCAGTGCGAGAGAGTGACACCTCTTTTTCAGAAGCCTGCAGATTTGGCTTGGATCCAGAACAGGATTCCAGTTTCGCACAAATCCTTTTTATCTCTTGGGTGCAGAAGCTGCCGCACTAGACAGCTGACATTTTTCAGACCACTAATATCATTATTTGAATATATTTATTGGTGTCTGTCTAAGATAGTATTTAAAACTTGGTGCATCTAGACACAAAGTTTCCCTTCCACAGTGCCTCAAATACTTCGCATAAAGAACTTAAATAAAACAGATTGTGAGAACTGGTTAGGCTTAAACTTATGTGTTTAGATACAAAAAATCATAGCCCATTGATTAGATGTCTAATTAGATGCTACTGACTCATGTAATTTTGGAAATATGACATCAAATATATCCCATAAACTTCTGAGTATTAAAGTATTTAGTTTTCACATTTTGGAAGCATTAACTACTGGTAATAGAGGGAGATATATAGTACTAGAAAATGTGTGCGCAAGAAAACGCTGAAGTAGCAGTAATCAGTCTATACAGTATTTCATGTAGCGAGTATTTCCCTTAATTTAAACACATGAAATCACTTTTGATCCAAGCTGAACAACAACAACAAAAAAGTAAAATGTCAGACTATTATGTTAACATTTTCCAGTTTTAGGTCTTTATCAACTTTCTGAGACAATGACCAAATGGAGCTTTCATGTCTAGACATAGCTAGTAGGATACAGTTGGTACAGCACTACTGTCAGAGATTTGGATCATTCTTTACCAAGCTCAGAGAAAAATGTCAGCTGCAATGTTCACACAGAACTTGACATTTGGGTAAGTGACTATAACCTTCAAATCTGGCTTTCCTTTTACATGCAGCAGAAAAATAAAAAAGTAACGGAGACAGGCAAAGCAGACTTTGAAATAATCATAGCACAACATCTTATTCGTCCAGATTCTGCCTACAGAGTTCAGTTTAAGTCCTTGCACCAGAAGCTGTATGTCACCTTAGAGAACTGCAAAAAATTAAAGTAGAGAGCAATATGGTGTACTTTTCAACTCCAGCCTATTGATGTTGTGATCTCTAAATAGGTTCTACCAGTAAGTGGTATGCCTACATCTATTATCCACAAATGTAAGACATGCAAAACATGAAACTCACTCTCTGCCTACCTGTATGATAGAGGAACTCGAGCACTCTCCAAAGAAGAGATGTCTCTCCCTTACAGTGCACACTCACATGCTTGTAAGTCTGTAAGCAAAGTCTGTAAACCATTAAGCTTAGCATCACCATCTACAAAGTTCCCTCTAAATCATATTAAGTTCTTACTGGAAGGAGTCAATAGTATTGAAGGGTGGTAAACATCCACCACTGAAATTCTCCAAGTTTGCACCATCAACATGCATTTCTCCCTAAGATTTGCTATCTCAAACAGTTCAGTAGAGGCAAAGGATGAAGAGGAAAAGAAACACAAGTAAACAATAGAGGGAGTGCTATCATCAGCATTGACTCTGGCTAGAGCTTTGGAAGAGTTCTATTTGAAAAAATAAAACAAAACAACCAAAATCACAGAGGAAGATACTTCATAATAGGTTTGTTTCTGTAATTTACGTGATTGTAACTCCATTTTCTAAAACACTTTAGTGATTTTATTACATCTTTAATTGTATTCAGAGTTAAAAATTACAAAGGCAAATAAAACCTGGGAGCTAAATTTCAGCTACTGTTCAAAAGAATTTTGAAAACATTTATTTGAAGATTTGTTATTGATACAATTATTTTATTCTAGGATATATACTTTAATTATTGCAGTTTTCATTTCATCAGAATTTTCCAGATATACTTTTTCCTGATACAATTTTGGAAAAGTCTTCACTAATGTTTTATGATAACAGAGAGAAGTCTATGGACATAAACCAATATTTCTAAATCTTACTCTTCCAAACAATACCTAAGAGGTGCTATCAAAATCAAATTAAGGGAAAATACCGATCAAGGCTTATTCTTCTAAAATGCGTACTTTCAGCCACCTGAGAAATGTGGCTGAATGTGAGAACACAGCATCTTACAGCAGGGCTCCAAAGCCTGCAAGACTGAACTTACAAGGGATCTTGGTTTTCAAAGTGCCCTACAGCTATAAAGTTTGGGCAATCTTGATCACTTTTGAAAAGTCTGATCACTAAAGGAAAATTAAGCTTTTACTATTCTTAATTGAAATTTTCAATAGATGCATGCAAGTTCAAATATAGATGCTTTTCCATAGATTTTCCCCATAGCAGCAGTGTAATTTTTGTTCAAGACTTAGTTTTTGAAAAAATATGGTCTCACTTTTACTAGAACTCTCAAATTAACAAAAGAAAAAAAAAAAGAAAAAAAAAGAAGACTGTTTGCTGATGATAGTAAATTTTATAACCTCAAAGGCCGTGACGCAAATCACTTCACTGTGTAATCAAAATAATCTCTAACCAAAATATTAAATCAAGCAACTATCACTTTTCATGCATGACTGATCAATTAAGCTGGCCTCAGTACAGCAATGACATAAATGCACAGAATCCTACCAGGCACTGAAAACACCAAGAATCAATATCTCTGTGGAGTTTTCAACATGAAGGCACAGTGAAGATCTGAAAAACTCATCAAGGACAATTCTCCTATTCAGCAAACTAGGAAAATATCTGATCTGTCAAATCAAACATAACAGGAACAACAAATCATGGATTTGTGTTATGTGCCATGTTATGCTGAGGTTTAAAGGGACTCAGATTTTTCAGTGATTTTTAACTCTAAATGAGAAATTTTAAATATTTTTCAAACTGTATCTACTCTGAATAAAGACATCCTAATCTATCAGAAAGCCAAATGTCTTTAATTAAATAACAAAATTATCATAATCTAGGCCAGATTTTTAGTTTGTAACATGTCCTTGAAATCAAGCGGAAATTACTCACCACTAGTTCTCACTGGGATTTTTTTGTATGTTGTTCTGGCACTGTTTCGTTCTGACTTGTCATGTTTCTGTCTCCTTATATTATTCAGTTGAATAATTTCCTTGAAACAGAAAAAATCTAAAACTTTTCATTTCTGTAATATCTAAATAAAACACAGATTTCATTTGGTTTTTTGCTTTATAATTTATACACCCAGCTGCTTTTTCAGCTGTATCTGAAGGACAAATGAAAAGTCAAACCTTATTTTCATTTGGTCATTTTCTGTTTAGTTCATAAACTCTGAATATTAGACCTCGTGTTCCTCACTCTAATGAACTAAAATTATGTACACAGATGACTCAATGTAATCCTCCAAATTTTACTGAATTATCCTGAGAATTACAAATGTAAAGGTTACTCCTTTCATTTGGGTTATGTTTTACTTCTGTTTTTCTTGAAGGAGAAGAGCTCTAAATAGAATTTGCATGTCTTTTCCTTTCTTTCCAACTTTTTATTGCCCCAAATCCCTTAAGTAACATTGATTTAAGTAAAGTTGCATATTTAGAAAACAAGATGCTTTCAGGGCATATCAGTAAAAAGAAATATACCTATTAAATGCAACTGTAGCACTAAGTGCAAGGGAGAACACTGGGAATATTAGAAGGTGATACTGGGGATCAAATTAAGTTGACATCTGATAGCCAGTGGTAACCACAAAAGATGTTAATGATTATACTATGACTAAACATTCAATAGAGTGAGTGTCTACTGTGCTCAAGGCAGCATCACTCAAAATCAGTTTATCTCCAGTAGGGTGATTTTAACTCTTATAGAAAAATGGCATTAAAATGACAATACTTTGTATTTCTATGAACATTATCTTAAGATTAATAAAAAAGTTATGTGAGGTTTTCGGTAAAAGCTACCTGAGGACTAAGATCACGATACAACATGTTGTAAAATTAAATCCTTATAAAGGGTTTGAGATGAGGTGTGAAGCCATTTGGAGTATTCTCATTTTCTGTTCTGTGTGCCAGAGAACACATAGCAAAGAAGCTGAGATGTGCTTCAAATAAGGTTTAATTACTTCTGGACTAGAATACAGTATTGAACATACATTAAAGTATGTTCAAGGATTATTAAGTAAGGAACATTTAAGTAGGTACCAGTTTTATCTACAAATAATAAATTTCAGTTGAAAAAGGTAGAAAAGCAAAAATTCTGTCTCATAAATAATATCCTGCCATTTTAAACTTCTATAAAATACTAGGTTTACAGTAAATGTAAGCTTGTTCTGGAAGACCTACTTAGTTCTCTTGGCACTAGAGGTCACTATTACAGTTTTGAATCTTCCAAGTCTGCTGCCTCTTCTGCTCCTCACTATATTCTACATCTGAAAACTTCCCTCCGTGAAATGTATTCATGTTTGAATAAAAGTACTTGAGACATACATGTGTCTTCTTCAGAAAAATAAGTCCAGAACTACTAGTCAAAAGTTCTGTTTAGTAGATAATTTTAAAATACTTAATTTATTGTGGTTCTATCAGTGACAGGTTTATTCTAATAACTCCAGCAATAAACATATTGAGAAGATTTGCCCTCAAGAACACAAAGGTTGTCTTGACATTATAGCACACTCATTCAAACCATAACACACCAAACAAACAAACAAAAAAAAAATAAAATCAGGCAGAGTGGTTGGTTCCTGAGATACTCAGGTATTGACTTATCAGAAGTCCTTACCACAAACAGAATGACACATGATAATAGATATCTGGAGAAGGAAAACAAACAAACAAAAAAAACCAAATCAAACAAACCAAAATCAACCAAACAAAAACAAAACATAATGCTTTTGAAAAATAAAGGCTTTTTAAATGTTATCTGGACCTTCACTAATATCTATTGCCACTTTGACACACATTAAATTAATTTGTGTGTGGGATTTTTTTCAGAGTGGTGCCACCACACCACATTTCTGTCACAGAAGTCACCTCTTTGTTATGATTCCATTTCAAGTAGAATGATGTTGGTAAGGGTGAATATTAAGCACAAACACAAACCCCTTTTAAATTATTTTCCTGTTATAAATGCAAACATAAGATGACATGAAGTAATGGGTCTGATCAAAATCTCAGGTATATCCAGCGTCTCAGGGACTCTGGCTGATCATTAGTTGACTGTTAGTTCATGGATTATCAACCTATGATCATAATCGCTGGACAGGGGAGACTGAGAGCATACACGGCAACCACATTTGGGCACTAAAGGTCAGAGATAACCACATTAGCAGCAGCACACCAGAAAACAAGGAAACCGGGCTCTTAATGTCAATGAATGTGTCCAGAGGAAAGCAACAAAGCTGGTGGAAGGCCTATGTCCTATGAGAAGTGGACTTGCCTAGTTTGAAGAAAATGAGGCTGAGAGGTGAACTCATTGCTCTCTACAGCTTCCTGAGAAGGGAAAGCAAAGAGGGAGGTGCTGATCCCTTTTCCCTAGTATCCAGTGATAGTATGCATGGGAATAGTTCAAAGCTGCACCAGAGGATATTTAGACTGGACATTAGGAAGCATTTATTTACTGAGAGGGTGGTTAAACACTGCAATAGGCTTCCTAGAGAGCTGGTTGATGCCACAAGTGTTTCAGTGTTAAAGAGTCATTTGAACAAAGCCCTTAATAACATGCTTTAATTTGATCAACCCTGAAGTGGTGGGGCAATTGGACTAGATGATTATAGTAGGTCCCTACCACCTGAAATAATCTATTCTGTTCTATTGAAAGTCAAAGGTGGATATGTCAGAATAAAACAACATCCATATATGATATACAAGTGACAGGTAAGCCAAGACTGGAAGCAAATTAAAAGTCAAATTTCTGTGTACAAAGAACATTAAGACTCTATATGGGCTTGGGGCTGGAGTTAGGATTCAGAGTTCACAAAATAGAAAGAAAGTTTTGGAAATTATTATGACCATTGAGCAAATTCTCTGCCTGAGAAGGAAGACCATCAAGTAAAAAAGACCATCAGTATAAATGAGGTCTGAGCTGCAAGTCCTGTAATTACTTCCAGCTGTATCATTTGAAGCCAAAGATGTCATATGAGGAGATTTTGAGTGCTGCAGAGAAAGCTGCAGGTGCTCTCTGAAAGTGTGTAATTCCCTGAGAAAATTTAGAGAAGAAACAGCTTTCTCTCACCTTCAATGCCTTTCTGGCTGGGCTGCTTCCTAGGATAATTTTACCTTGTTTATGTAGGATTAAGGACTACTAGGAACCAGAAGGTATGAATCTGATTTTTTACTTTCTTATATTTTCTGCTCTTAGAATGACCTATTGACAATATTTTTCAGATTTCTGACCTTCCCTTTCACCATGAACTTCACCTTACTTTTTCTACCAGGAAAAGCAAAGACCCTCCCAAATAAACAAAAGTGACAAAAATCTGACAACTAACATCACAAGCACTCTTTGTGCATCTTCCATGCCTTTCATGAGACACTATCAGGGAACTGTACACTTAACTATGAATCACAGTCACCAGGGAGTTCCTAAACTGATGTATTTATTCATTAAGTGACTCAATACCATGACGTAAGATGAACCCAGACATCTTTGCTTCCTGTCTCCATTTTCATATTGTCAGTCCCTTCCTCCCATAGCACTGTATTTTTTTACTTTTTTTCCCCATTTAATCCTAGAGTAAGAATATAAGACTATTAAAATTACAAGAGTTTGCATTGTTGGAAAGTTAAATCCTGCCCAGTTCTTTATTGTGTCTCTAAACAATACACAGGGTAAACTTTATGAACAAGAAGCCCTTTAAGGGCCAAAGAAAAAGATTCTGCCAGATGTGCTCAGTCTGCAAAACAACTGGTTTATGTTCTTATGCTCTCAAAAAACCCAAATGCTTAAAAATCATAAATCTAAGAATTAATTCCACTTTCACATTAGCGGAAAATGAATCTCTCCTTACAAAGAATGAGATGAGACACGGCCTGAATACATGCTGTTAAAAGATATGAGTGGATATCTCACCAGTTCGTAAGCCCTTCATACAATAAACCCAGCAAAGAAAGAAATTTAGAGGAGGAATGTATTCACAGACAAAGAGCAGGGGAACAAAACATGCAGGAAAACTAAAAATATTCTGTCACAAAAAAACTCCTGATTGCAGAAAATGTAATCCCATAATCAGAGATTTGCAATCCTCATAGCTGGCATAAAAACATTGTATTTCTATTGAAGACCAGAGTGAGTAGCAAAGAATTCTTTGTATACAAAGTTTTCAACAAATATAATTGTATATGTATTCAAAAATTCTGATGCAATTCTAAAAATTAAAGCCAGACAGTGTGGTGAACATAAAGGTCAATCAGAGTTATATTATAAACATTCTGTTCCATCTTTTATTCATTCAGAATCCAGAGGAGATCATTATGCTCTGGAATAAAAAGAGAAGAGAATGTATGGGAGCAATAATTTCTTCTTACCATGGAAAGAGCTGGTAGCAAGAAAAAACCTGTCTTACGACTTTATTTGCAGGAAAATGAAAGAACAGCTATGCTAAAATACAGTTTATCCTTGTTATTAAATAAAGTATAATTACTATACATGATGGATGTAGAGAGAAAATAACCAAAGTAATATTTTGCTCAAGCCTTTGTTCATTTCAAATAATTTTACTGTTTCAGGTCTGTTCATTTTAGACTCCTGCTACTAACAGAACTGTAATTCCTCTCATAATACATACATTTTTCCACTTCACCACATTCAAGGGCTGACACTACTTTAGCACTGATTTTACCCTGTAGTAATGTCTCTAGCTCCTAGTTAACCCTTGTTCTCCAAGAAAGAAGAATAAAGTAATCCATCATGGTCTGTCTATTTTTTACTGTTCTTCGGTTTCAATAAGTTACCTTGCTTCAATTTTTTATTCTTTTTTTTTTTTTTTTAATTATAGTGTTGGAATTATGGTGACAGTAGTTGCACAAATAGACACATCATGATCAATAGTCAATCTAATCTGGAGAAGCTTTCTTATTTTTTACCATATCAGATAAAAGAGAATATCCATGGCTACTACTATTAATATTTATACCTCTCTCCAAAAGGAAAGAAAAATACTAGACAGCAGACCTAGACATTGATTTCTGATGTACAGGTTATTGTGCAGCATAAAAAAAGGGCACCTTAACATGGGACTGAGAATAGTTTTCGGTGTTACCTAAAGCCCAGAGAGCTGAAAACAGGTGACTGAGTAAAGCTGATATATCCAGATGCAGAACATCCAATACCTGATGTTAAAAATGCTTCTTTCAGACTTCTTCCTCTGAAGAACTGGAAAATCCTGGAGGAGATGCTGCAAGGGCAACTTAGGACATTAGATGGCAAATGCCCAATGCATTCAAACCAACGTTTTCCTCTCCGAAGCTTGCTTTCTCTTGTTAATTTGGGCTAAAATGCAAGCTGAAATCCACACTCCCAGATATACAGCATAGGTGAGCCTGAATGACCACACAAGAGAGGGGAAAAAAGAATGGAAGTCTGAAGAATATATTCAGCTTCCTGTATTTGGCTTCTGGTTCTGGGCAGGCCTTCCACTGAGGGCAGAAGGGTCTGTGCCCACCAAACTTTGCTGAGGTTCATCTCAGTAAAGTCCTGCCCTGAGTTACTTTCATGTTGCACCATGCAGAGGTGGTATTATTAGGGATGCAAGCACAAAGACTGGCCCCACAGCACACAAAGGTGTGTACTGTGCCTGCTGGCTGAGATCCCCATCAAGATTAGAGCTACCACCAGTTAGATCTTCTAGAAGGAGGACTTTACACTTTTGCCTTTCTCAGATCACACAAAAAAATCTTTGAAAACTGTCCTTTTAATGTATGGGTCTTAGTAATCAGCAATGAACATATAGGATAAACATGTATGTATGTCAAGAAAGAGAATGAGCACAAGATTACTTGCACTAGGAAGTCTTATGATAGCTATTCACACATCCTTTAACATAACCTCCTACAGTTGCCAAGTTACAACAGCATCACTGACGCTACCCTTTTCCTCAGAAGGACTGCAGAACGAGCAGTTCCAGCAACATACAGATCAGCAACTAACAGCATTATCCTGGAAACTTATGCTTCTGTAGGAGCTGCATCATCACTTAGATTTTGTGCACTTGACTCAGTTGCTGTGACCATGGAGCAGAAATGATACATTTTAGAGGCACACATGCAGTACATGTATCACAAGCTCAGAAGGCAAATGCATACAGCTAAGGCAAAAATGGCTTGCTTTCTTTACAGATAAGTATCAAGACTATAATATAAATAAATCATTTACAGCAGATATCTGCCTCATTTCTTCCACCCCAAAATCTCATCCTGCATCAACAAAAGCCTCATACTCAGTAAGAATAGATTCTTCTTCCAAGAACTGATTCTAGTAAGAGAGATTAAGGTGAAGAAAATTTTTCTGCGTAGCCACCATTGCCTCTCTCCTGTGACTACTGAGTTAGCAGGCTAACAATACATTTCAACCTTTCTGGGAAGTATCAAATCTCACCTGAACATAGAGAAATACTTGTAGAACTGTGAATAACGGCCATCTCCCATCTCCTGACACATCAGTATTAAGTTAGGGTGGAATAGAAATCAGTGAGAAATGATAAGGTAAGCAGCAGGAAAAGAGACAAGAACTGCAAAAAAGAACTACCATTAGAAGACAAACTAGAAGTTGATGACAAACGGGAAATTTGTTTCTGCTGCTGAAGTGAGGAATAACAGGATGGTGAAGGCAAATGGGAGATGCAGTCTTCAAGAAAACCAAACTGCTGACTGCTCTCAGAAACAGCCGTAGGAAGTGTCACCATTCCCCACAACCCTAATGCTGAAAAAGGCTAAGAAAATAAATAAAAGCAGGCTTCAGGAAGACTACAGTATATTGTTGTAATGAAAAAAGATAGGGAATCACAAAAATCAATTGGCATCATGACATCTAATAAATTCAACAATGTATAGCAGTGTTTTGTGAAGGTTATGAAAAGATGAGCACTTCCATTTAAGAATGATTTTCAGTTGTAGATTGGATACTGCTCTAGTACAAGCAACAGGGAAAAGATAGCATTTGTTTTCTTACTCACCTTTGTAATTGACATCTTAGACTTTAAGCTGCCATCTCACTAATTAGTCTAGTTTACACTTTTAACTAGTCTACTTATACCATCATTTCTCATTCATGTGTTCTACTGTATGTCATGTGGAAATTTACAGTAAATTTGGGCTCATGCTCACCAACTATTGCTGCTAGCTCTTTAAAATTAAAATTTGGGCAACTCTAAAATTGAGGGCAAGAGGTCAGGAAGCTTTTTGTCAGTGCTTCAGAAAAGGTCACAGATCTTTTTTCTGACTGTGAGTGTACACGGATATTTATTTAATCAGCTTCTCTGATCAATGAATACTGTTTCTTAGCCTTTCAGAAGGTGTTTATTCCTATTTTAAAGGACAAGGAAAGAAGGGATCACCCACATTTAAAGTTTATGAAGATTGATGCATGCATTCAAATCTCCAACTTCTTTCTAATAACTGTTTTTATTTATTATTAGAAATTATCTAAAACATTTTTATGCCAAAGATATAACATTAGGAAAACAATATATGATCTATATAAATCTCCATTAAAGAATCAAAACCTTCAAGCCTTATTTCAATATTCCTACTTAATTTGATTGAGCATCATTAAATTTTGAACTTAGCAATTAATTTGCTTACATGTAATTCTTAAATAATCAGCCAATTTTTTTATAAATACCTTAGGTATATTTGAAAATAACAGCATTCATTTTTAAAACCTGTTTTATTTTCTGATAGTATTTGTGTGGCTCTCAAAAGCTATCTGTAAATTTCTCAGAGCAAGCTTTTACAGTGATAAATGCTCTTACCACATGCATCATCCATTTTGAAAAGTGCTCAGCTCTTTCCAAGAAGAAAGATGTGCTTTGACTTGGACTTGCAAAAATAGTGAACTGAAAGTCACTTGTCACACTGTCAAAGCTTGGCTAATATTTGTTTAGATTAAATTAACTGTAATGACTTTAGTCTATCATGCTTAAGTTGGCACTATACAGGTACCTGTAAATAATTTTCTTTTTGTTTGCATGAAAGCTAGGGAAAATTAATCCTAATTATTTTAAATGAGACTGTGCTTACTGTTTAATGTGCTGGTACTTCAGCAAAACACCTACTCAACATATTGCACATAAAAAAAGTTACCACTCTTTTTTTGAGGCCAGTGCTGTAACATTTGGAGAGAAAGATAACTGTGCAGGGGTACAAACTGTCAAAATTCTCTACATTAGGAAGGTGCAGAAAATGGATCAAAGGACTTGGTGTACCTGATGTGTAACATTAACTTCTTAGCTCTTTTCAAGTTGTCTGCAAAAGTACTAAATTATCACCTAATAATAATTATTACATAATTTTTGCATAACCTTTCAAGGTCCTCAAATAATGGTAGTACTAAGGTAATTAGAAATGGATGACAAACTAGCATTCTACCATTCCCCTCTAGATGCAACATGATTGATAGTCACTTGGAAACAGCAAGTGCATTCTGAGTGGGAAGGGTAAAATCACAAGCATGTTTATGCAAAGGGTTGCCCATACAGTGCTATCACAACCCATTCTAGGGCAGCTCAGATTTTAGTAGGAAACATTGCCTATGCATATAGAAATAATAAAATTACATTCTTCACATTATCAGATCCTCACATGCCTTTTTAAATCATATTAATGCTGGTACATACTTCCTTAAAAGCGCTCATAAATTTGTCATACTGCTTACCTGACGTCGTTTCCCAGCACACTCTGGAGAATTTCAAATCTCATGTCCATAATCTGCTTTCATCATCTTAAAGTGCTAATGATGAGATAGACTGAGTCTTAATTGACTATGTTGTTTCTCTTTCTCCTTCAGGAGATCCTAATTAGTATTTACCTTCTTGGAAGAGATGATGCAAATAAAGGAAACACAGGAATTTATGCATATTGTGTGACCTGCCTTAAAGACATTATTCTTAATGTCATTGCATGTACTGCGGCATTCACATAACTTTTCTTCAACGCTAATATACAATTAATTGCCTTTTTATAAATCTGTAATTTGGTCTTAACACCAATAACCATTGCACCCTTTCTCTGACATTTTCATGTACTTTGTAGATTGACCAGGATGGCAGTCATGTGCAAAGTAATAATCCCATATGGGAAGTGAAACACAGGCAGGTGCACTGGATTCAAACTCAACCATGTTTTTTTGCTGATAGGTTCTATTGTGGCTGACAGCTGGCACTTTAAAACATCCATTCCTGCTTTTAATTGTAATTGAACTGTCCTGAACACAGTTATTAATTGCAGAAAGAAAGCAAATTAATAGGATTTTGCTTAGGTTAATGTTTATAAAGTGATATGAAAAACAGAAAAGCAGGGGGCATTTTTTCCTTTAACTTAGGAAAGATCCAGAACATGAAAATATAAAACAGAATAGGAGCTTCCTTGGAATTGTATATATATATGTATATGTATCTCCATCTACTACAGCAAAAAATATACAGCTGAAAGTAAAGAAATGAACATTTTCTGACATGAACAGCTGAGTATTTTTCTCCTACAAACTCATGAAACCCTTGGAATCAGATTCCTCACCTGTCAGAATATTTTGATAGTTTTAAAGGCAAAGATGAGCCAAGAATAATAAAATCCATTCTGTTCTCACAGATGTTGGTGTTGGGATAACTCAGATGAGTTACATAAAAACATTTTGGAACTTAGGAAAGCAAGGACACCGCAGAAATACTCTGTATTCCCAGATGTATATGACACATCTCAGGAAACCTTTTAATCTTATAATTTGCCTACTGCTTTGCTATCTTTTCACATATGCATTACTTTAATGTATGTTAATTATTATCATGTTAAAGAGTTTTAACTGAGGACTCCATGTCTGTGTTTGTACACAGAGTAAGAGAGAGAAATCAGATGTCCAGCAATAAAAGAACACTGATATAAAATGTAGCAAAACACATAGATATTAATTAAATTCTATAAGATCATTAGCATAAAAACCAATAAATTAAATCATAAATTTTATATCTGGCACTTCATCTCCATGGATAGCTAGCTGAAATCAAAACATGGTTTAATAACTATTTCCTTAAACTTGAGGAATTCCCAACTCGAAACATCCATCTTGAAACTGATATTAAAAAAAAAAAAAAAAACGTTCTTCGCTAAACAACTAAGTATGCACCAGTAAGCCTTTTTTCTGACTGCTTTCAGGTTACAACTTCTCCTTTTTTTTGTTTGTTTTTGTTGGTTTTTGTTGGTTTGGTTGGGTTTTTTAGTTTGGGGTTTTTTTTAGTTTTTTGGTTAGCTCTGTAATTAGCTCTGACCTTCTGGTAAAACCTGTAAAAAAACAAAGCTGAATTCAAAGTTATGTCATCTGAAATCTCTCAGCTGTAAAATGGCATATAGGAGATAAGAGAATTAAAACCTCTTCACTTTCATAGAAAAGACATTTTGATGAAACAAATATTGCAAAAGTAAAAACATAATAGCCTTATGGAGACGTAGAATTGAATACTGACTATGTGGAATTATACCTTTTCCTACTATACGAATACTAGATGTAGAAAACATTAAATAAAATAGTAAGGAGAGAGACTAATCAATTTCTAACATTTAAAATGTTATTGTTATTTTTCAGCACAGAACAGCAAAGCATAGCACTAAGATAAATGGAAGAATCAAGAGAACGAGAGATATTAACATTATGCTCTAAAATATGCTTGGAAGCATTCTTAGTTCTTTAATAAAATTATTAATCTCCAAAATGTTATCATATTCCATACAAAGTTCATTGGTGAAATGAACTTGCTAACTTCTCTTTCTCACTCTGTCGATTGTTACTTCAGTTTTACAAAAAGAAAAAGCAGTACTGTCCAATATCTTTAGCACAATTAGAGTTATTGAAAAATCGGATCTCATGCTGTTCATGTTTTCTTTATGCCTTTTTATAACCATCTGCTATTTGTACTGTTTTGAGCTATACTTTCCTCTATTAACTAGAAACAGTGACGTTAAAGTGATATCTTGTATCACTGGAACATCTTCCAGACTTCCGTGATACAACTCTCTTTTCCAAATTGTCCAGGAGGCATTACACATTCTTATTCTTTTTCACCTGACTGAGTGATCATATGGTATTAAAATCATATAGTAAAAAAGGATAGCTATTTTATCCAACATTTCAGTAAATACAAGCATCTTGGATATCTTTAAAAATAGGTAGTACAAGGTTGATGTAGTAGCATATAAAGCTGCTGAGTTTTCATGATTTGTCCTGATCCACTTAGACACATTGAACGAGGTAAGGTTTGTTTTGTTTTAAAATTCCTTTTTTTTTTCTAAATTCCATCTTACCTACTCATGCCAAGTTTTCTCTATAAAGTCAATTAAATTCATATTCTCATTAAGCTGTCTTTTCTGACTTTTTTTCCTCTTCCTTGTTTTGGAGTTGGGGTTTTTTTTATTTATTTATTTTTGTTGGGTTTTTTTCCTTTTAAAAGCTCTTCTGGTCTTTTTGAGAGCTGATTGGGGCAGAAGATTGAATTAGAAACACCTCAAAGCTCTGATTGACTCAGGATTCCATCTCAAACAACTTGGTCCAAATTCTGTTAAGTTACACAGTTTAATCAACAGCTTGCTATGGATTTGACCAGTGTAAACATGAGTAATATTTTCACCCTGATTCCACCATTCTGACACTGGAAGTTTTATTTAGATCAGATTCTGAAAGTATTTAAAAATTCCAGACATTTAATGACATCAGAACTACATATATTAGAATTGCTGAAAATGGCTACAATAAATGATAGTTTCAGAAATAAAAACAAATCTATATTCTTGTCCTGCAGGGCTTAATCTATTGAATGAGTAAATCATAGGAGAGTTGCAGCAGGACAGAAGGAGGTCTAGGGTGAAGGAAACACACTGGATATGTCCTCAAGATGGTGGGAAACAATCTGAAAGTTCAGTTGGCATTGCACAGAGCCATGTGTTTTTCCTTGCTTGCTTCAGTCTTGAATGTCTACACAAGACTGAATAGCTATGTCCAAGTTAATATACATTACCTCTTGTTACGTTTCTCAGCGTAATACAGTATTTTACAACAATAATACCTTGATTGAACTTGTGAATTGGTCTCTGCACAGGTAACTCTGAAACATATGCACTGCAGTCCCCCGTGATTCCAGACCTAGAGTCTGTAGCAAGATATAGACACAATTTCTGCTTCTTATTATTGTCTTACTTCATTTTTTCCATATGGAGTTTAGTTTGCCTTGAACCTCTATTATAGCCTCCACAGGTCTCAAAAGTAAATGGAAAAGAAGTTTAAAATAATTCCACTCAAAAGTAGACAAGTTCTTCTCTTCCCCTGCAATTTGTGTCACTGACTTATTTTCAATTTACAAGGCAGTGATAAAGAACAGAGTGATTTGAGCTACTGAAGCTCTAGACTACTTCTAACAGCTGGCTCCTTCTTCTGTAAGGTAGTACCATAATTGGTAATTATACAGTCAAGAATCAGATTTTCACATTGATTTTGTTTTCTTAGGATGGATCAAATCCTATAGGTATTTTTAACTCCATCGCAATTTCATATGGTTCTGCCTTATTAAGGAATAGATGTTCAGTCCAAAATTACATTCATTTCATTTACACTGATTGAAACTCTTTTTTTGTCTAATGGACAGTTCAGAAAGCTCTTTTCATTTTACTAGGGACTATTTAGAGGGGCAAATGGCAATTCAGCTGTTTTTTACCCTGACTGCTAGTTACAAATTGCAGGTACTACAGATTTTTTTTTCCCTGCAGTATGTAGTAGGAAGTGCACATAAACAGTCAACTTTGAGTAGGAGGAGAAATTTTGCCATCTGGCAAATAACTCACCCACGACCATTCCCA
Organism: Actenoides hombroni; assembly: GCA_024336885.1. Lineage (NCBI taxonomy): Eukaryota > Metazoa > Chordata > Aves > Coraciiformes > Alcedinidae > Actenoides > Actenoides hombroni. The sequence goes on from WUAM01000333.1 coordinate 316,322, forward strand.
GCTGTAATTCACTACATAAAAATACAGAAATCCAAACCAAATAAATCAGCCCTTAGAATTAACTATCCCTGGGAAAATTGCTTTAAATTATTTCTCCCATAAGTAAATTACAAATATTTTGCACAAAAATCAATGTCTGATTATGTATGTACACACACATTCATCTTAGGATGTCTCCGAAAATAAATAGAGATGCTATTTGGGCAAGAGAAAGATGTCACCACGTTTCCTACAACTAAACAATGACATTAAGAAAACCCCAGTGATTTGTGACATCTGGCATAGCACTATTGAGTTGCGCGTCAGAACACAGGGCAACTTGAAGTTTTCAATGAAATTGGGGCAAAAAGGAACAAATTACCTCAGGTTTAGGTTTCCTGAATGCAGCAATATGGCAGCTACCGATCCACTGATCTGCAGGGGGACAGCATGAAGCTAGTTTGTAAGAACTCTGAACTGATGGGATAAATCAGAAAAAGACAACTATGCAAAGCAATACGAGGCAATATATTTTTACACTTCTGCATATATTATGTTAAATATACAACAACACTTTTATAACATTAAGATGTGTATTTGCTTTTGTATATATAAATGATACAGCCAATATACAATGAAAACCAAGCAGACCAAAGTGTCAGTGGCATTGCCATTTCTATCCTAGACTGATTTGTTTTGATAGAAAACTGTTTACTCTGGCTTGATAATACTCTTTATGGCCACATTCAAACTAAAGCTGCTAATTTAAAGTGACATAACATTTAAGGTCTAATTCAAAATGATGCCATTAAAGAGCAGAGCTGGACAGTTTAAAAAAAAGATTGTTTGATGGAGGTTTACTGATGAGTGACCCTATGCCAGTTCATTTAGGAACGAAAATTGATCTAGTTTAAAATCTAAATTGGCTTTCATGGCTCTGTATGATACAAAGGAAATTGTGTGGTTAATGCACGATGTACTGTATATACCAGTTTAACCATCTAACAAGGCAAATTTGGAAATACCTCTTTTTTTAATTCACCTTGTTGGATTTGTGCCATCTCAACATTTGTAGTCTAAACCCCTTCCCTTTGGCTGATTGTGATTGTTGCAATTTCTGCCAAGGAAAAAAAACATTGTCCAAAGATCCATATGTCATTTTTCTTCATAATTTACATACTTCAAAGTGTTAAAACACTAATTAAGCATTTAAATAAGTAATTATTATCCATCTAGTTGACTTACATATGATTTTAACATACACAAAAATAAATGAATTATTTTTAACAGAGATATCCAACTAAGCACAATAAATGTTCTAAAATAATTAATGAAGACTACTGTAACCTAGAAATCAAGTTTGAACAGTAAAGCATGGCTGACAATATCCTAAAGCTGGTGAAGATACCAGACCTAAATTCGATATTCATCAATGAATCCACAAGCTCTTGGAATTTCAAATTCTTGTCCTTTTGGGTGTCTCTTAAAGGTTAACCTGAATATCCTCAGTTCAAACTGATGTTTTGAAAAATTAGATACAAGTGAAGCTGCTTGAATTCTTCTTTGCTGATGCTGCCTTTTCAGATTTGGGAGCAGTGTCTGAGTCAGTGTAGACAACTGACTCTGGGAACAATAAGTTTTATATTATATACATTATCCCTTCTTCCCCCAGTCACATACTTTTCATCTATCCATAATCACGCTAGATCTCTTGACCCTAGCCTGTCAAAGATATTTGTGCTTTAGTGAATATAAAATCTCCCTGTTCTATATTTTTCCCTGTTTGATGCAATGACAGAATAATTATTTAAATATACCCTAGAAAAAAATTAATCAGATGCAACAAGGAACATAGAAAATTGTAGATTAGCTCTGATGAAACAGCAACATGACACATGGTTTATAAAAGACCTAGTCACACGCTAAAGTGCTTGATCTCAAATTTGATAAATCATCAACTGTCAGGTTTTTGTGAATGTAAGTTTTGTGAGCTGGGACTCCCTCATTATGCTTCGTATCTGTGTCTTGACCTGTTCTGAAAGGAATGAACAACCTCTTCTCACAGCCCTAAGTGGTATCACACACAATACAGAAAGAACCATACCTTGGAGACAAATATCTACATCCCAACAGATTCCTGTCAAAATAATAGTAGTGGTACAGTTACTGGAATATTTAATACTCTCAATTTAATCCAGTAGCTCTGTCTTTTTTTAATCAAGGTTTTCAAAAACTTTGAGGAGTGGAGAGGTGTCTTACAGTAAGACACCATGCAAGTATCCTGTAACATCCTGAAGAAAGGTTACAGTTCTTTAAAGAATAGTCTACTGGAAATGAAAAATAAGATCAAGAGTATAAATAAATAAACACAGGTGTGTAGTAGAAAGATTACCCAATAACTATCAGAACAGCTGTTTTAGTCTTGACATTTACAGACTAGATGCACTTACCTTTGAGGTTTTTTGTCAGATCATTCTTTGATGAATAATGAAACAGGTACAATTACAGTCTTGCTTGTAGAGTTCAAAAAGTTGCTGATATCTACCTTTTAGCTCTCCTTCACAGTCACACAGAATAAGATTTCTGCTGCTAATATCAATTGTCTTTTTTTCTTTACCTGCATCTATCACAAATTTAATGACATCCATGTTTCCTGTGCCGGACTACTGCAATTTGATGAATTGCAAACTCATTGTAAAACATAAGTGTGAACATGATACTTCAGTATCTTGCATGCTGAGAATATGTAGCATCATATGCGTATCCAAATATTTCAAATACTTGTTTAAGAAACTTGCCATTAAAAAGACAAAATAAAAAACTACAAAATAGTTAACCATGTATTTCTATATGTATCACCTCCTGTGCATCACTTATGTAAATTGCTAAGCAGCTCAGTTTGGGGTTTAATCTTCTCCAGACTCAGTATTTTTCTCCAAAATATTACTATTCAAAATAATTACTGTCCTCTGCTAAACTGTCCTCCACATAGCTTTTAGTTATGTTAGAAAGAATCATTCATAAATTCTCAGATTAGCTCTTTTCTCCAAAACTTATCTCAATCTTTCCAATAAAAGAATATATCTATTCCATTTTGAGAATGCTTAACATGAATAACAGGTTCCTCCTCCTCCTTCTATATACAATATCCAAATTTCTTCAGAAGAAATATGCAAGTTTAGCAGAAAAAAAATAATTTAAAAACAAAAAAGTAGTTTCAACACTGACCTAATAGAGGATGAAAAGCGACAAACTAGTCTGACATAAAATGTTGACTGGCTTCAAGTTCATATAAGCCATAGTAGCCATTAAGAACATCAATAGCAAAAATCAGAAAGAAAAAGAATAGGCATAAAAGTAATTATGATAATTGACAGCAAGGCAGGATTGAAATATATCCCATATTCACTGATCTTAGTCATTGCCATCTAAAATGTCGCAAATAATACAACCAAATAACATTATCATTTCAGATTTTAAGAGCTAAGAATTCATGGCAGAAAATGTACTATCAATGAAGATCACACTGTCATAATTTTTAAGATATCTTCTTGCTACCAAGAATAACAGCTATAAGATAAAATATACAAAAGCTTTTTCATCTGTGGTAAGAAATTATGAAGTTTACCAGAGCTGACTAGAGCATAGAAATCTCACACAGCCTATGTGATAACAGGATAATTCAACACAAGATAACGACTAAATGTTCAAGCTATTAATTTGTGCTTCCCATAGAATACTTGTTATGCATTCAATAGCAGTTTTTCGTTCCTGTGCTTTTGGTAACCAAATGCTACATAATAACCACAACTCTGAACTTTCTCCATATATTTCTTGTATCAGCACAATAAATCTATTAAAGAAAGCTACCAGAATATTATCTGTTGGTCTTTGAACATGCCTGAGAAGTAGTTGCAGTGCCATTACTGTTGGCTACTGAAGAGGTGTTTTGGGGCAAGGGGAAGGGGTTGCTTCCTCCTCCTCCACATCAAGTAACAGTGTGATTATTATGTGTCAGGTAGGTGGACATCAAGTATTCTCTCGACAGCTGTGCCAAGGTATAGGCTGAAGAGGCTATAGAGCCATGTTCCTTCCAAAATACACCACTCTGTTAGTGTGGAACTGATTTGTTAGTGAACTTCTGAAATATTCACACAGATGGATGTCTTTAGGGGTTTCTCTCTCTGTTTGAAACTTATGTTCTACTTATCAACAAATTAACAGACAAAACCAGTAGGCTAATGAGGCTGATTGCATTGTGATTCATGATAAGACACATCTGAAGTTGAGACTTTTTTCTGGCCTATCCCATTCAGCTGGAAAAATTGATTCAGAATAGCCTATTATTTTATAGGTATATTTCTTTCACCAAAGAAGTAGAATGAAATATATTATTATAGAAATCACGGGAAAATATGAAGGCTCTGACTCAGTAGAATTACAAAACCAAAGGTTGGGGTTTGTTTGGGGGTTTTGTTTGGGTTTTTTTTTTGTGTTTGTGATTTTTTTGTTATAATAATAGCATTTCTTAAGGAAGCATAATAAGAAAAAGGTCTACAAAGCTACCTGACACTTGTGAGCAAAGGGACTTGAATCTTTCAGTGACCCATTCAAAATTAGTGTTTATCCATATGTCATATAATGCTGAAGTAATTTGTGAAAAGCTATGGTTACAACTTTCTGAAGTTCCCAGAAATGGAAGCTCAAGAACTTACTGAACATAGCTTTTTATATTTAAGGGGATTCCTTGGGGGTACCTTCTGTGGAGAACTGATCTAAAGAAATAAATCTAAATACCGTATTTTAAACAAAAATATTCTAAAATAAAATATCTCTATTAAGTCATTTCTGGCTTTTCTTAACAGAGAAAGTATCAGTATGTTTCCCAAACAGACTGCTGAGTAATAGTAAAGTAAGTAAAGACTCTTAGCCCAAAAATTCATCAGAAAATACCACCTGATTTTAATAGTATGATAACATTCTTCTACATCTGCCTTTTTTTCCAGAAGTTCCTTTTTAAACAGGATGAGTCTGTAGATGCTCAATGCCAATCACGGTTCATCTTATTCAGGTCTCTCTGGTTTTCTTTTTTCCCCAGCTGGTGGTGACAAAATACTATGATCAACACTCCATGAATACCAAAGGACTGAGAACAGATAATTTTGCAGCAAGTATAAATTGATAAATAACGCTTTCCCAATTCCCCAATTCATGCAGACCAGTGAACCCTTATGATGTTAAATATCTTAACTTTCTATACTCAATTTGTCCTTTGACAATCCTGGGGGAGTTTATTGCAAACAAGGGATGTGATTAACTAGTGCTGCCAAGAATATTGAGATTATCAGCAACAGCAATTCCAAGGAAATCACTTCAATCAGTATTTACGTTACTACTTGATTTCTTAATTATTTACTCTAGTAGCAAAGACTGGACGATGTTACAGCATATGCAGCTAATTCTCAGTGGTATGCTCTTATTTTGCACAACTGCCAGCTTATTTAGCTGTTAGCAAACAACAGAGAAACAAACCGCATGGGGAAAAACTGTTATATCTCAAAACAGAGCATCCTAGGGTAGGTTTTACCTTGAGCCAGAGGCTGGGTTTTACCTTGAGCCAGAGGCTAGGCACCCTTAGTCTGTTTAGATTCAAATGAACGGGGGGGGGGGAGGAACTTTTATATCCATGCAGCTACTTGACTAAATCTCATAGTAATTTCTAGACTGTTCACACTAGAAATACCTTAACCTTAATTCTGAATACATTGTATAGTAAGTAGGTCTTCTGACTATGAAATAATGTTAAAAGATAACATGTTGGAAACTTGCACAGTGTAAAATTACAAAATATACTCATTACTGATGTGTTGCATGCTTATGCTATGACAACTTATTCATCTATTAAGACAGGTGAGTTGTCTTTCAGAGAATTGTAATGAACATCACTGCCAGTTAAACATGACCTTTGAAAGAAGGTATTTGGTCTTTAATCTTCAAGGCTGTATGTTGAAAGGTAATTAAAGAAAAAAATAAAGAAAGTGTGACACTAAAATGACAGCTATTGGAGAAGACATAAATAAACATCTGCATATGACAGTAGAAATATAAAGTTCAACACTTGAGGACTTATTAATGATGAGAAGTAAAAGATCTGTATTCTCTAGACTGTATCACTGTAATAGCAGGAAAAGATTTTAAAGTTTTTAAAAGTCAACAGTTTGGAAAATATGCATTTACACATTAGAAAGTACAATAGTAGCATTCTTAATTCACTGGACTTTGGATGTGAAATCAAATGGAAGTTTCCAAACAGGCCATTAATTAATATTGAAAAAATAAATAGAGAATGGATAGGCTGAAACTCAGGTAATGGAGATAATGGTCTTAGAGAGTAAAGTCTCTGGGGAAGAGAGATATCTACTATTAAAGGAGTTCATCGGTATCCTTTTTAGGTTATCATTCCAGAACTCCTTACTGTCTACACAACAACTTTAAGCATAACAACTGATTGGTTGTGCTTAAATTAGTAATTTTGTTCAAGAAAGTACTGGTAGTCTGCCTATTAGAAAGAAAGTAACGGAATTTTTATGTTCATAAAAGTCTAGGGAAGTTTGCCATGGACAACATCAAAATCATCAAGCTCTTTATCAAGTCTGTCTTTGTAAGAGATTAATCACATTTTGTGTCTTCTTGACTGTAGAATAGCCTGGACTTGGATTTACCATCCTCACAGTGTAAATCCCAGCCTTTGGCATTAATTTTCATGCTGAGCTATGGTTTTGACTTTAGTAATTTGCTTTAGGGTTTTACATTAATGTAACCTTAGTATTTGTTTGTCAAGAGCTAAACTTTATAGAGGTATTTCTCTATTCATGTTACCTATCTAAATAGCATTCCCAGATTCCATGAGTTGTCAGAAGCATTGAACAATAATTTCATAACTCAACAAGAAAATGCTAGGAGTTGGGTGAAAAGAGATGAGTAAAACATGATTCATTACATGCAGGAGAAGAAATGTCAACATAAAACAAAAAGAGGAAAAAAGAAAGTGTAGTTACTGGACCTGATTGTGATGTGTTATACCAAAGAAGAGATTGGAATCTGTCCACCTGCATTCACCACCACTCCCAGCATTGAGAAGCAGACAAAATGCCACCATAAAATATGCAAAACAAATACAGGTGCATGCTTTAATAAATAAATATTTAATAAATAATATAACTTATATGTAAATGAAACTATTCTCTGATCATTCACAAAGTGCTTACATCTATAATTCTGTTCTATTTAATGCTGGCATATATATTGTGCTTATTTTCCAGAGGAGTTAATTTCCAAAACTTAGATAAGGTTTTCTTTATATTCAAAAATATAATCATGTAATAAAATATTACCAGTTATGTTACTCAAAGAAGAAAAGACTATGAGACAGATAGAGACATCCAGCCAACCTGGATATTCCTGAAAGCCTGGTGGTAACCACACCAGGGAAATAGAATAGTGCTACAAAAAAATTTCTGGCTTTCCAAAGTGAAGTGGTTAAAAATTCTGAGAAATAGCAAGAAATGCCTAGTATTGCATTACCAGCATTCAACATAAGTATGTGCACTGAAAGGATGAAAAGAAAGGAAAAGAAAAAAGGAAGACCTACGGGGAGAGTAATGGGGGGAAGTACTAGTTCCTGTGCTGTGGTTCCCTCTTCTCGAAAATACAGCAACTCCATGTGCCAAGCTCAAGTCAATCAAGTGTCAAATTCCATCTTCAGCAGCTGGGCATAGAGTAGCACAAATTAACGAGATCATCTAGAGGTGTTTCACTAAAGGAGATAGCTATCCATATCCATAAATCATAAATCTCACTTTCTTGCAAGCTGCATATTGATTTTCAATAAGTGTCTGTAAATTGTCCCTCTCTGATGCAGACAGCTTATACTTGTGAAAATCATTTCGCTACCAAACAAAATCTGGCATCATTGACAGATTTTTTTTAATTCTAAGCTTTGCACAGATCTTAAGCAAACTATATCTGTGCAAGTAGTTTTTTTGGGAAATGAGGGGAGAAGAGGGAAAGAACTGTTTATTTTGAAATATCAAGCAAGAAAATGCATAGAATGTGATTAAACAACATAAACATTAGCTCAGTTTATTGGACCTAGAGAACATTCAACTTAAAAACAAGAACAAAACCAAAAACAACAAACCCACATATATTCTTTGGAAAAGGAATCTCCTAGATATCTTCAGAAGGAAAACATCTGTCTGATTATTTTCCAATATTCAAGTTACATTAGATAAACTTGTAAAGCTTATAAACAAAGCAGACATAGTTTCTCCTCTACAGAAGTTACACACAGACTGTTATAATCAGATGAATATATTTCCCGGCTTCACTTCCCCAGCGATTCCTACTAGCAACCTACTTGAAACAGTTATGGGAGAAACTTTTATCTATCCACTCAGCCCTAAACTGCTACAGATGACTTGCCTAGATTTCAGGCAGAAGCCTGGAATAGAATAATACTAGACTCAGAGTCATCTTAAAGTCCCGTTGCACTATGGATTTAGACTTTTGTAGATGTATTTTTATATTATTGGTAACAAGGAACTGAGTTTTACATTGACTTTACTTAGTCAACTTCACATAGCTTCTGTGAGAGCTAAGAGGTATCTGAGTAATACTGAGCCTGAACTGCTTCCAGACTAGTTGTCATTGTTATACACTGTACTGTAGTTTTGTAGTTCTAATCACTATTCAACAACAGGAGATATCTTGCATTTTCTCACTGGATGGTCTTGTTTGGACTATCAAAAGTAAGTGATTCCATGTTCTTGTAAGCAACAAGAATACACATTTTTACATATGAAGAGTTCTGTTAACAAATCAAAGGAGATTTACACAATAGATTCACCCATTTTCAGCAACATGTCTGCAACTGGACTGAGACGGCAAATTACAACTTATCCCATGTTCCTGAAAAAAAACCCCAAACTTTAAGGACACCAGCATAGCACATATCTAGACCTTGTGACCCCTATTTGGCCAAAATTGAAGAGTGAACAAGTAGCACTGGACAGAATGCAGCTTAGCTTGGAGACTGACAGATGTTTCACCATGTGTGAGAAGTTGTTTGGCAGAGGAGAACTCCTCACCCCACAGAGAAGTGCTCCACAGATAGCATTTCAAGAAGTGCTATTTCCAGTAGCTCCAAGAAATCTATTGGAAAATAATAATTTTTATAAAAGCTACATTTTCTTATTTTCTTACACATCTTGCCACAAACTGTACACGTAAGAATACTAAGGTAGAAAGTGCTTTTATGTTGATTGTTTTTTCCTCTTTATATTGACAGCTGGAGTGTTAAACCAGAATTCTGAGTAAATTAAAGCAATAACAAAATTACACAGGGCAGCTGTTTCAGCTATTTCCACAGAGCAATGCTCTTTAGAAAAGCTAATGAATCTAATGGAATCTAACAGACACTGCCAAAGCAGCAATAAGTGATTTAAAATGTAGGGGAAATTCTCATATAAACAGCCTCACCAAGCACTAAATGAAGTAACATAAAACTCTTGGGGCTTCTCACTTTTAACAAAAAATCAAATAGATATCTGTTCATTTATTACAATGGTGCCCACAAGCTCTCTACAGTACAGGACCTGTAAGAATTTCTATTATACTTCTCATTATTTTAGTGTTTGTAACTTACCTAATTACAAATTTGCTCGAGGCTGTAGCATACTTTCACTTACTGCCTAGTTAATCCCCATTTCCCATACCATTCAAATTTTGAAATGTCTTCTTGTTTATTCTTTGTAAAGGAATAAAGATGAGAGATTTGTTCAGCTGCTGAAGTTCTACTGGGCTTTTCAATTTTGCTATAAATGCTGCTTATAAAAGCTGACATGTGGGAAGTAATGCACTGTAAATCATTCAAATGTGACAAATTGGTTTTCTTTGCTGGGGAGGAGGTAATGATCCTCATCCAGCCAGCTCTGAGTTTGTCATTTGGGGAATAAGCCTGTGGTATGCTCTAGTTTCCTTAAGAGGGATGAATGTTTGTTTTACAGTACACTGTTGGGTGATTCTCCTCTCTTACAGGGTCCATGGGGTGCAGGATAACCATTGCCTGGCTGGATTTGAGGGGAACCATACTCCTTAACATCTGAGAAAAGTCAATGGAAGTCCCAGCACAGGTCATAACCTGAACAGTACTAATTTTACAATTAATTAAGCCCCCTTAGGCTCCAGATGAGACTCTGAAGATACTAAACACTTCAAAGTTTTTCCTTTCTACATACCACCTTCACTGGATGTAGATCTTTGGCTCTTTAGTGTCTTCAAAGTGCTGACAATGCTATTTGAATCAATTTCCTAAGTGGAACTCTTGCAGAGAGATGAATGGTGCCCTTGTCTTCCTCAAAGGAGGCTAAAACATAGCTTTCTGGTGTGATGCCATTCATGCCAGTCAGGACTAAAAATACAAAAGCTAAAAAATATAAAATAAAAAGTCAGATTTAAAGTGCCTATGTGAACTCCTCCTCAAGGATGCCTGCAGATCTTCCTTAGGAATAACTGGAATTCCAACTATCCATTCTTGATGAATGCACACAAACAGGATCCTTACCTTTACACTTCAGTGGGAGCTAAGGGTTCTGTTCCTTTCACAAGTCATGCTTTGCCACTGGTAATATACCCAGCTTACTGGACTGAATGTTTCAGGAGTGCAGGTTATCTAGTTTTAACTCATAGTATTTACATTTCTTGGGCATAATTTATAGTATTTAATTTAGACTGCTTAAGCACAAAATAACTTGATCTGAGTACAAAATATGCTTGTACATATTGCATTTTTATTACCTTTTTCATCAGGAAGACTCACTGTATTTTTTACAAATTAGATTCATTTATTTTTCAAAATAAAACTGCTATTGTGCTCAAATTTAGACAAAAAAACAGTAGTTCTGCAAGCTAACACTCAGAGAGCTAAAACCTCCTCCTTAATAGTTAAAATTACACAATGTGTATCAAAAGGCAGAAGTGTTCCATGGACCTTGGAATCATATTGGCAATGTTGACTATAAACAATCTCAGCATATGCTACAAGTTGTGGCCCCGAGCAAACACATGTAAGAGATAAGCTTAGTTACCATGTAAATAAAGGAAAATTATTTACATGTCTTTAAGTAATTTTGTAAATAAGGTTTAGAACTTTGTTGCAGCTATACCCTGCAACATACTAATGAGATGGCAATTACTTGCTAGAATAGTAACATTTATAATGTTAACTGAAATTAAACTTGCTATAATGATTTATTAATCCTAGTTTTCAAACTCCTTAATTATCTTACCCATGGAAAGACCTCACTCATGATTCAAGTGCTTCCATTAAATTAACATCTTGAATAGGGATGCTAAGAGAATATATTCAAGAACTGTGCAGTTCATAAAAAAAACCACATACTTTTATCATAAAGTTAATCTGGCATAGTTTCTCAATTTCATTTCTCTGGAGAGGTAGGACATGGGTAAATACACTGTATGTAGCATACTAACCTACAGCGTCTTCACATAGCAAATTTCAGTATTGCAGAAAATTGCATGTTTCTGACATGAGGAAATCACATGATTTAGGGAAATGAATACAATATGAATAAAAAACCACCAACAAAACCTCAAATTTTAATACACTGCTTTGCACTGGATATGTATCAGGAAATAAAAATTTCTTTTTCTTAAATCCAGTTCAATGAGAATTTTTAGAGGATTCCACATTTGAAATGGCATTCTTGGAGTCATTCCCTATCTAGGTTTTAGTTTATTTTAGGCTGAACCTGTAACTTATTTTTACTTAATTTTTGTAGTCATAAAAACTGAAGTTTGCTCTCTGCCAGCACAAACCAGAAGATGCTGATAGCACAGGCTTTTACTTGTGCTGAAAGCTGGGCCCAAAGGGGACTACATAGGAGCCACAGATCAACAAATAGGTGATTCTGAAACTCAGTCTTTCTGAGCTTCTTTGTTCTCCCTAGACATTTTCTTTAGTGTCAACAACAGATATATGAGACAATATATAATGAGGCCATCTCATTAGTGATGCCACACAGACTGGCCTCAGCAAAACCCAGGACAAGCATGCTAAATAAATATGTTCTTTTCATAGCAGAAACCTCAAAATATCTCACTACATCTCATTGCAATGTTCCTGCACTTAAAATTCAGAGACTAAGCTCAGCACGCTTGCAATGCTAACAGCCTCAACAAGGTAACACCAAAACTGGATTGGCTTACTGGATCTATTCTTTCTCCTTCCTCTTCCAATAAATTTGCCTCTATAGAAAGCCAAGGGTTTTTTTTGCTCCAAGGTCTGATGAAAAACTAATGGACTCCCTATTAACTTCAATGGGCTTTAGACTGGTTTTAATGAGAAGGGCTCTGTAAAATGCGCACAATTGACATCTTCCTGCTTATCAAGCATGTTTTCTTAGTAACTAATCAGTGCAGTATGAAATGTTAACAAATGGTTAAAAATTATATAAGCCCTTGTAAGAAGCAACATGCATGATGCAAGCTGATTAATAACCTGGCAATGCCTGTACACTGTGCAACTCCTTCAGCTGTGACCAATTAGGGAATAATATTACATTGTTTTGAAGATGGCCATATAATGACACTTCAACAACACCTCTAATTGAAAGATGTGGAAGTGTGTTGCATTGCTGCAGATCTTACAAACACTGTAGGGTATTAGAGGTTGCCATCTTTCCCTACCTCCTCAAAAAAAAATTATAAACACACTTCCATGAATGTTAGTGGAAACAACTGAGTATGGAGGACATCAGAGAACCACTAAACTTCTGCTAATAGAAATGGCAAAATACAAGCCATTGACCAATGGGCTCATTTAAAAATCTAACCCTAATTAGTGAAAGGTGGACTTTGTACTGCGTGTCAGCTATAGCAAAATCATATTGTCTAGTTTAGCAAAGAACAAATAGAGCAAAGTATCAAGTTTACGGATTAATATGTGGAATATTTACTGAATATGCTGGATTCTTTCCTGTCCAGTAGACCATACTTAACTTTCTAAAAGAAAAGTGGCAAAGTAGCAAGAAACAGCATTCTGCTTTGGTTTATTTACTTTTTCTCACTAAGCTCCAAGGGATGTGCAAGCTTCACAAATCAATTTCACCCTGATCTCAGTGACCAGAAAGGCAATTAGGTGTAATAACCTTAAGCCATTTAAAACAACAGCCTTTTTGCACAGATAATGCTCTTGAAGGAGGTGTATTCATCACTTAGAGATGTTACTTGTTTAAAAAAAAAATCATAAGATCACTTAGGTTTGAAAGGACTTTTAACACCTTGTCCAACCCTCCCTGCCATGGGCAGGGAGATCTTTCATTAGATCCAGTTCCTCAAAGCCTCATCCAACATGAATTTTGAACACTGCCAGTGATGAGGTATTTACAGCTTTTCTGGGTAACCTGCTCTAGTGTCTCACCATGCTCAGTGTAGAAAACTTCTTCCTTATAACTAATCTGAATCCACACTTTTGCAGTTTAAAAGCCATTATCCAGGAAGGTTAGTGAAAAGAATTTTATATTGCCAGTGACCCACTGTAAGGAGCTGATCCGGCTTGAAACAGAGCAGGCTTTCTGCTAAGTGTGTCTTTGCGAAAATTAATTTGAAATCTTTATCTTGTAGATATACATAAACTCTCTAA
>WUAM01000333.1:340467-372381 GCA_024336885.1 Actenoides hombroni
TAATAATTTTTCTGCAAGTTTTTTCAAGATCAGTGACCGGTTGAGACACTTCTCCAGGTTTTTTATGGTAAGGTTCAGGTTTACAGCACACAAACTTAAAAAGGCAGTTTACATTGTCCATAACTGCTACAGAATACCTGTACTGCCCAAGAGATGGATAGGATGGTAGAACAGGAAGTCCTAGCGATGGAGACTTTGACCTGTCCGTGAATATATTTTGAAATTATCGTCTGTTCCATCCTGAATTTATCTACCTTTAAGATTATCTTGACCCTTTGTTAAAACCTATCCAAAATAGCCTTGTTTCATTTAATGCAAGGTGATGATCTGTTTTCAAATGTCAAGGTCTATTAATCTATAAGTTAAAGTGCAACAAAGGACATCAGTGTTGGGGTTTTTTTAAAGCTTAGCAATATAGGGTCCATATCTTTCAGTTTGGCTGTCTGCAGTTACATGGGAGGCAGTCAGGGCATTAACGTCCTTAAAACAGAATTTCAATAATGTTTTATTACTTTCAGCAGACACACTGAATTGATTAAATTCACAAGCTATAGAAATGGTTTCTGACAGCTAGTAACTATACATTACAAGGACAAAAGCTTGTTAGGAATGAACGCTAAAGCAATACAAACTGATAGCAAAAGGGCTTCTACTTATCTAGAGAAGACTGACTTGAGGTTTTTCTCCTGTATAAAGCTAGAATAAGCTGCTTGAACTTTTCATATTAAAGGAGATTTAGAAGCTTGACCAGTGTGTAACAGATTTGAATGTATAAGCCACTTAAAGATTTCACAAGAACACGGAAACAATTATTTTGTTCATTAATAAGTCCCAGGAGAAAACACAGCATGCTTCATTTTCATTTCTGTGTGATTTCTGAGACACTGTGGAAAGACAACTCTAAATACAGGTTACACTCCATTACTGAACTACTGGTAAGAGATGACCATAGACTGAAACAGAGCCAATTCATAACATAAACAAATCAAAATGCTCAGTATCACTAGAATACTATGATCACAGGAGAAGAGAGCAAGTTAATTGTATATATAAAATTGGTGTTATTGTGACAGTCCAAGAGGGACTGACTGAATGACTATGCATAATGGCATGTCAAAGCTACATATGCATCATCAATCAATCACGCTTCAGAATGCTCATACACAGCCTGGTGTACAAAGAAGCACATTTAAATGAACTAGAATTTATGTCAAGTGAAAAAAGACTACATTTTGAAGTCAGTCTAAAGCAATGTTTCAAATTCTTTTTCTCCCATATGTGATCTCTTACAATTAAGCACCATCTTATAATTTTATTTAAACAGATAAATGGTTTTGTAGTCTTTAATATAACAGAAGTCATGTAACTTTTTAAGCACAGTGATTCTGGTTAATACTGTTTTCCCGTTCTTTGTTTTCATGGAAAGAGCTTGGATGAGCAGAAGGTAAATAAACCATGTAATTAAAACCAGCATGAAATACCTTATATATTACTTTTGAAGCAAGTACTTAGAAATGCTGGGTTCAGCATTTACCATAATTGCCATTACCAAATTCATGTAGCTTTTCTCCAAAACAAATACACGGAGAATGGTTTTATCTTGTTTAAACCTAATAGGCAAAAATTAGGTGGTGAAAGACAGAAATTCCATGAAAATTTGCTAGGCAAGCAAACAGTACAGTGCAATTAAAAAAAAAAAAAAAAAAGAAAAAAAAAAGAAAAAAAGCAATATATAAAGCAAATCAAGGAAATATGCAATTGAAAAAAAAATAAGTAGCCAGCAAACATGTCCTTCCTTCTCATTAGTCATTTCAAAAATAAGATAACCTTTAGTTTAAGTGGCTTAGAAACTTTCAAACTTTCATGATTTCCCTTAAAAAGAAAAAACAAAAACAAACCCCGTACATTGGTAACTTTTTTTTCCTCTCCTCATATCACACACTTCGGAAGAAAAACACTGTCATACTCTTCCACATTTCAAACAAACAAACAAACCAAAACATGCATGAAAAGTCAATCTTAACAGTTCTCTGATGCTCTGCCTGTATATTCAAGAGTAGTCCACACCATCCCAAATTCCTAGTTCTCCCATCTTTCAGAAAAGTGCATCAAATCCAGACTCAAAACTAAAACTCATATCCAATCTGAAAATTATTATAAGGTACATTTTTCTTTTTTTTTAGTGATTGAAAATAATAACAAATCTCAAACCACTACTTTTTTGAAGGGGAAAATTTATTTCCTTTTTAATAGCAAAAAAAATATTCAATATATGGTGTAACAGAACTAGAGATTTGGCTTCTGAAAGTTGATGATGTGTGATTACAATAGATAAGAGAATTCTGTTTAATATTTTCCTTAAGCTGTATCTAGACAAGTCATTTTCTACATAAAGTCCTAAGAGAATGTTGACCTCAGAATTCCTTGAGGCAAGCCCACAGGATAGATTTGTAGCTGGATCACCAAATAGGAAGGTTATTCTCTCAGGACTTGTGTTGATGGTTGTAGAGCTGGTCATAACATAAAAAAACATAAACATTAAAAAAACCCCAAACCATAAGTAAGGATAAAATAGCGAGACAGTAGGTATTTGACTGACAATGAAAGAGAAACTCTGTACCAGTTAAATTGTAGTAAGCATTGGAAAATACTCATCAAATATTTTTAAAGGAACAAAGAGAAGATAAACAAGCATATTCTGGTATCAGCAGTGGGAATTTTCTGTAGTTCATTTAGTGTAACGGTGCAGTTCTGAATACCCAGAACAGATAAAAATAACAAGTGAACTTTAGCTATGATTCAGCAGAATTTCAGCCAAGAAGCTTTACTTTGCATGTCAAATGTATATCTATATGTTAAATGTATCAACAAAACATTTTAAGTGCATTATGTTGCAAGCATTACAGGCTTCTGGGTGTATATTACCAAACTATCCTGCTTTGTAACCTATAAATGACAACCCAGAGTTTAAGAGAGCTAACTGGGACCGTAAAAAAAAAAACAAAACAAACCAACGAATAAAAATTATCTTCATAAAATCAAACTGTTCACTACATAGACACAAATGTGTCCTTGTCAGAATATAAGTGTGTTGCATTTTTTAAAGAATATCACTATCTTGAACTATTGTTGTTAGAATTAGCCATTTTGGAGTTAAGATGCAACTAACTTAGCATGACCTTTAAATGAACATGATTATTTCCACAGCAGTATGATGTATACTGAAGCCTCAGTTAATTAGCAGCCATATTATAAAAAAAACGTAGTAAAGAATAAAAAAAATTCAGTAATGGCCATGCATTTTTGCTTTATGTTTTATCTGTGCAATATTCCTCATTCCCTCATCCAGCAGAAAAGTACAAGCAAACTCATCACACTTTTTCACAACTTTATCAGTTCAGCTCATGCTATTGTTAAGTGGAAGCATGATCTCTGCTTTTATTATAAACAAAGCACCTGAACCAGGTGCTTTGATTTTTTTTCTTTTTTTTTTCTTTTCTTCACTTCATGCCTAACTGTGCCTGGAAACCCTCAGAAATGCCACCACTATTGCTAAGCCAGAGAAGTACTTTAACAAGTCCAAGGCCTTATCTCACAAATATTCACATCAATAAATTATCCCTGTATGACCTTCAAGAATTCAGTCTTTCAGTCCAAGCCATAGGCATACTAAGAAAAGACCAGTGTGATAGCCTGGGTATCATTGATACCGGGATAGGCCTCAGAACCTGTGTTCTTCCAAAAAATTAACGAATCTCAAGAACATACTCTTTCAAAAAGGAAAACAATCCCTGAATGACTTTGGGGAAATTGGTCTATGGGAAAAAAAACAAACAACTTTCAGCTCTAGTCATCATTTTTCTCAACCCATTTTTCAAGCTTTATTTTGCGAAGAAACATAACATTTTTAAAGATTAAAATGAGGAATTGTTCTTCTCAGACCAGTAAGACTTGCTAGATATACATGATTACAAAGACTGGATATTTGTGTTTGGTTGAAATGAGACAAATTAAAAGGGAATAGTAACATTGCCTTTTTGCCCAGACTTTGCCATTCTCTTAAAATTGAAGTGAAAGGTCAGTGATGAAAGATGTCTGAAAAGTTCATAAACTAACTGGAAAGTGCCCTTGTAGTGAAACCCTTGAGCAGCCAAGAAGCAAGAAAAGGGAGTCACCTCAAGACTGCTTTCTTTGGGCTGGATTTTACTTGGTTTCTTGACGTTTCAAATTAGACCAAGTTCATATAGATCAAGAATTTCACTGATAATACAAAAATCTACTCACAGTACTTGGAAATGTAAATTTCTCTAAGCAAAGAAGAGGTATTGCCCAGGGAAATTTAAAGATACTAGCAAAAATAACCAAGGTACTTTACTTAAATCTTACAGTATCATAAGGGTGTGCCTCTACAGTAAGTATCAAGACCAGGATATCTTTCCCCATAGTGTTTCATATCAAGTAATAAAAATGTTAAAAGATTACCTAAACTCTAAAATATTGGTGGCCTCCTGAATTCTGTCACCACATCCTAACTGAGGATAGAACACTATAAAGTGCAGTAGGTAGTGGTTAATAATGAAATGTTCGGCATTCATGCTTGAAATTGTGGATCATTTTTGATTAAACATCTGATAGAGGAAATAAGGCATGACATTTTCATAGTGAGATTGTAGTGTAATGTGAAAATGCATAAAAACTAAACTAGTTAGAGGTGTTATATGTAGCTAACAGGAAGTGACAGGGCAAA
Organism: Actenoides hombroni; assembly: GCA_024336885.1. Lineage (NCBI taxonomy): Eukaryota > Metazoa > Chordata > Aves > Coraciiformes > Alcedinidae > Actenoides > Actenoides hombroni. The sequence continues at coordinate 345,215 of WUAM01000333.1, forward strand.
GTCAGTCCAGCTAAACTACACCTAAATGAATGCTATTTAAAAACTTACAAAGGATACTCCATCTAGAAAAGTGACCTAAGGCTCTTGTAGAATACTAGTTTAGTTTAAATTACCATGTTCAGATTAGGTCTAGAAACAAGGATGTGTGTGTTCATTTGTTTCTGGAGCTACTAGAAGGTGTACATTTGAAAGAAAACAACCAACCAACAAACAAAAAAAACCCCACAAACCCAGAAACAAACAAACAAAAAAACCCAAACCAAAACAACCCACCAAACCAAACAACAGTAATTTTAAAATTATATTAATTTATATTCACAAATGTCCTGAGAATTTATTGAGGGTAGAGTTGATTCTTCAGCTTTCTGGATTTTTTCCCAAAAAATATTTTGAGGGGAGGAGAGGATTTATGATTAAGGTACCAAATACTAGATGCTTTCCAGTCTCATTTCCTGACATTATTCATAATTACTGAATGACCCAAACAAATCAATACATTTCTTGGGGTAAAATATTTATTTTATTCTACCTTTTCTCTATCATGTTCAGCAAATACTTTTTGTTCCTGATCATCTCTTTTTGCACAGGAAATGTTAATCACAGTTTGAACCCCTAGGTGCTACAACAATACAGACCAATATCAGATGTATCCGCTGAGAAAACACAATATTCATATTATGAAGAAGAATATTGGATTTTGATGTGAGAACAGACACAGAAATCTCAGCATTTAAGATCAATAAACACTGACCAAAATGCTGGCACAATTTTTTGTGGTAATGCAGCTCACAGATCAAGGAAGATCAACAAATGATATTAAAGAAAATACTTTGCTTCCAGTTTTTGAGTAATAACAACATTCTTTCCACCTCCAGTTGAACTCAGATAAACTAATGAAAGGTATTGTTCAGCATTGCACAGTCAAATACAATTCAGGCAACAAAACACAAAAAACCCTTTGTCATGTGCTCTTGAAGTATCTAATGTTTTGGTTTTTTTCTGCAGTCATAAGAACGGGAGTATATTCTCAAAAAAAGCTTAAAAAGGAAGGAAAAAAAATGCAAAACCTTTCACAAGACTACAAGGTGAAGGCCTATGGAAAAAAACCCAACATTAGCGATATCATTCACTCTAATAGGGCAGAGTGAAAGTCTTTGTTGCATAGGGGATTAGTGTAAATGATTAGGACCATTGGACTCTCTACAAACCATACTCCAGAATCACGACTGAAAACTGAATCAGAATAATCAGGGATTGGGAGTGGAAAACACATGTAACAAGTGAAAATGACCTTAAATGTTTGATTTAAGAATCCTCGGCAAGATATATTCATTGTGCTATTGACTCAGAATCAGTCCTTTTAAACCTCCTGTGCAAGTTAAAGCTATGACAGATCATAAAAGATAATTACTAGTATTTGGCAGATTAATTTTAGCTGTCTTCAGTCTGTGCCTATGGTATATTTTATAGAATAAATCTTTCCTACAATTTCACGTCTGTACAGTTTTATCAGTATGTGTCATTGCAATTAAACTTTCTCAATGAACACCACAAGTCCTGCTGGAGTAAGGAGGTAATACAATCAAATCTATCATATCTGTTCCAGAGGCTAAATATAGATAACAACAAGAGGACCTTTTGCAGATAATATTTCAAATGTGGTTTTTTCATCCTATTCTTTACCTTGTATTTTATTTCTTGTACTAGACAAAAATTCTAAATGAAGATGCCATAGAACTGTGAAGCTGCAAATTCTCATCCTTTTATCAAGTCATACAGGTACACTGCAACAGATATGGGGACTTCGAAAAAGAAAATCATCACCTTCTTTACACTGCCATATTTAGGAATTTGATAAAGCCAAAAGACTGGATTTCAAATATTCATATCTACTAAACATATTTGGAAAATACACTCAACTTCAAATCGATGCTTACTATTTTCTTAAAGCACAATGCCCCATAAACGAGAACTGAAGAATTGCAAGTGTATTGCCTCCTATCATTAATACACCTTTGTTCACAAAAGGTCACAAATGGGATTTTTAAAAAGATCTATTACTTTACAAAAAAACAATGTCTTGAGATAGCTCAAAGAAAATTACATATGACTGATTTTATGCTTTTCTATTTCTAATTGCTTCAGCTATCTCTAGTTCATCTTAGCTGAATAATATAATCTAAATATTTTAGGTAGTTTTCTTTAACAAGCTCTTAGACTTAACATTTCTGCCTTGCTTCAGGACAACATCTTTTAATTGCTTTAAATTATCAGTGATGTCTCCAGCATTTTCACTGAACATGGATTGATTTCAATTAACTTTCTCACACTTTAGCATAAAAGCAGTCTTATTCAATTTGCCCTAATTAGATCACACAACCTCTTGAAGCTAAAGCAATGACAGTCATTAAAAGGTTGTACAAAGAGAGAGAGAACTAGGGAGAGAGAGAGTGAGAATCAAGGTTGTTTACTGCATTGTTAGTCTTTTTGTAATTTCAAAGCTGCAAGGAGAGTCTGTCCCTGTTACCATACACAGAATTTAAAGTCAATTCCAGAATTTAGTACTTGTGTAATTTACAGGCCTAAATATTCTGTCAAAATCATGATAGATATTTTGTTACTGCTGTATTGACAAAGATCCAGCCCTGGACTGCTGCTAATAATGCACCTGCAGCATTGTTAACTGCATAAGTCACTTATTCTCCCATCTTTCATGGCATTGAGAAGGATATTAGTAACTAATGGATTGCTACATAAAGAAGACAGAAGGAAACTATAATAATATGAGGTTGTAATCTTCCTTCAGTTTATATTGCCTTTATTGCAAGCTGCACAGAAAACAGAACTGACAAAAAACAGATTATCTGTACACAGAAAATTTAGCTGGTTGCTGAAGTTAACAGGAAGGAGGCAGAAAATGATATCCTGGCTGTTCTGGAAAGGGAAATAACAAAAGTTTCAGAAATGCTTTTGCAATGAAAAAAAAAAACCCCAAACAAAACAAACAAGTTTGGCAGCCTTGGACAAGGAAAAAGAAGAGAAATAATGGCCTCTATTAAATGGGTCCAAGGGATCATGAGACTGCATGGACCCATTAAGCCTGGTACTCAACTATCAACAGAATTATGCAAAAACTGCTCGTCTACAAATATCCTTAAGAACAGTCACTGCTTTTCTCTCAAATTTCAAAAACTACAAACACATCAGAACCTCAAAACAAATCTAATACAAAAGGCAAAATGATGCAGAAAAAGGAAGAGGAAGACAGAGAGGAAGACAGAGAGGACTCTCAGTGTTCAGTAATCCTAGAAAAATACTCATGTACGCAGAAGATAATAAGTTTGGTTATTTTCTGGGGAGACTAAAAGAGGTGTAGCATCTCTCCCTGACTTCAGTGCTGACCAGGTACATGATACTCCATACTACTATTCCTTCTGTAAATACTTATAAAAGAGTCTGTCTTGGAGCAATACAGAGACTGGATTCAAAGTTAAATTCTAAGCCAGGAAACTATAGCTAGGTATAGCACTTGAAAAGAACTCTCCTTAATGCTACCATGTAAGTAGGGGGTGGGAAGACAGATATTTAATCCCTTTAGCCATGGGAGTCTGGGTCATGCATCTTCTAAGACTCAAATAGTATAATATGCATTGTGGGCATATTGTGATCCTTTCATGTACTCCTCATACTTGAAAACACATCCATTGTGTCAGTAGCTTTATGGGATTACTTTGTGTTCATCCTTCATAGAAAATGCATGTAACTCCACAACAGTTCTGCTTAAGTAAATATTGCAACGTTGCAAAATTATTGAGGTATAAATCTTAGTTCCATTGAAATAATATGAAAATGTACCACATTCATCTATACCTAGAGTTCAGAAAGAACAAAAGTTTACACTCTCAAATTCACAGGTATACAAAGGCAGCTAAAAAACGATTTATCAATTTATCAATATGAATGAATTAAACAAGCCCAGATTATATATTAATACATTTGAGTAAGTAGGAGCAAATGTTTACCCATTATTTAGCCCTAATAGCCTGTTTCCAAATTCATTTTTTCCACTGAAGGTCTTCCCTAGAGGGAATTCTCCAGTGCTGGCACTTTGTGAACTTGCCAGAGCAACAAAGTTATCGACCACTAATTAGCAAAGCAGCTATGCCAGGCTGTGATATTTCAAGTGAAATCAAAGAGTGGCTTGTGACTTTCTCTAGATCACACAGCTTCTATCAGCATAGCTGGTGATCACATCTGTTGTGTGGGTTGCAAGCTGGTTAACATTGCATATTACACTTCAGTGCTAGGAAAACCCAGCACTGCCTCTTGACACCCACTTACGGACTAGCTTCTGTAATCAGAAACAGTGAACATCAGATCCAATAGGAAAGCTTTTGTATTTTGTTTAATGGGATTGGCCAAGGGAGCAATAACAAGGAGTAACATTAATTTGACATGGCTATTTTATATATGTATTTTAATCCACTTAAGAAAAGTCATACTAGTATGATTCTGTGTGCAGAAAGACTTACTTGGGAATAAACCAGACAGGAAAAATCTTATTCTCAATTAAAAGTTTTCATGAAGCATGTTATATCTGCAACAGCATTCCTCTCATGTGGAACAGAAACCTCACATTTATACCCACCTCCAAAGTAAAACCACCCCTCACGGAGCTTGCACCCTGAATGTTCTTCATCTACACCTTTAAAAACAAAGCAAGAGAATTTTACACCAATCATAGTAAAGGTATATATGACTAGAGTCACTCAAGCTCCACCTTGAAAGTGAAAAATAATATAAAGATGGCTTAAGGAAGGAGGATGTCAGGGAAGACATCATCGTGGACAAGTCAGAGTGGATACCATTGCAGATTATCTCTGATTCCTGGGATCAATCAACAGGCTGAGCCTCTCTTCCCCCCATAGGGACAACTTAGGGTAAGATCCGGACTTTCCAAGTACTTCCCCAGGAAATATTAAAGATCTCTCTAGAGCTGCTTCTTTTAACTTAACACATTTTGTATATTTGCATATGCCTTGCAGACAGTGTATTTATCACTAGCAATCCATAAGAACCTGTGTTTCTGTTGCTTTCAATAAACTGCACTATTCATGTTGCTAGTTGCAAAAGTCTCTCATTGGGTGCTGCCAACTCCATACAGGCTGTGTGAAACCACAGAGCACGACTAAACGGGGAGTGCAGTGCCACTAGTGAATCTGGAGCTGGGAGACTTCAAATATATTGAACGCGACCAGACTAATAGTGCCAAACTGGATATCACCCAGAATCTAAACCTAGCCACACCCAGCCCCTCTGATATCTGAGGACAAACTGGAATGCAAGGGGACTTATTTTCTGCCAAGTAACTTTACCCTTTTACACAACACAGTAGGAAAAAAGGAATGCAGTTCCTTCATTAAATCTTAAGTATCAAGAGTTATGTTAAAGAAGGTCAGATTTCTCAAGTTACTCTTGGAAACATAATAAGCTTTGTGATCCCCTGCATTTTTGCAAGCATATCAAGATAGCTAGGATGCTAGACTGTCAGTATTACACCATGAATAAATTCAATAAACTCAATTCACCAGGGAAATTCAGGCATGTGGTGATTGTCTGTTGCCTCCTAACCTTCCGATATATTTAGAGAGCTCTTTTTTTTAAGATTTACTATTTATCCCTAAAGATTTCAATGTTTAACAATGTAGAAAGAATGAACATTTCAGGCTGAGGTGGAATGATCTACTTCCCCTTTACTTGATGTTCCACAATTATTTAATCTCTTGCTCTTTGACACTCTCAGAGACACAGTGTCCTCCATATAAATGAAAAAAAAAAAAAAAATTCACTTACAGTTTTCTAGTACTTTTAGGACAATTTCCTACAGTATATGGTTATTAATAATTCATGTAGTTTTATTTTATATAGTAATTTGGTTGTTTCCTTCAGATCACCAAATTAAGCTTGGCATGTCGGAATTATCTGTGCATATTGGTGTTCGTATTTCTGTGGCTGTAAAGAACTTTCAATGGACAGCATATAAACAACTGCCCATTCCCAAAAGATTTTATAGCCTGAGTCACAGTAAAACACTGCAGAGTGGATTAGACAATGACCTAATCAGGGAACTGGGAAGAATGCCACTATAGTAAAATGAACTTAGATGAATGCACAGAGAGCTTTAGCTACGTCATTTCAACTGCCTGTTATCAGTTGGAAGTGTCTGTTAGATGGATTTATTTGTTGTACATTATGTAGCTCTGTAGTACTTAAAAGAAGAAAAAGTCCTCACACCACTTGCAGGATAGAAAAGACAGAAAATTTTTTGGCTGTTTACTTTTTTCTATCTTGTCCTTTTCACTTTATTAACACTCCCCAGAGTGCTCATTTTGACACATAGAACTGATTCTTTAGCTTCAAAATATTTCAACTACATTATGACACTTATGTAAGAAATATGGAAGCTGACAGCAGCAGAGAGCTGGAAATTTACTGGTTTTCTACACCACACACCCAATTCCCTTGCATTAAGGAGCCCAAAAGAATATATAGAGATTAGAATATATTTTGGGGTGAGGGCAGACTCTGTAAAGTGTTAACACAAAAGTATAGTGATATCATTCAGTGTGTTCTTATGTTCTCACTTATCTGGACTGGGTACTTGTGTTTGTGACACAGGGATTATCTTTTAATTACCTTCAGAGTAGTAATCAAAACAGACTTAGATAAGTGATATAACAGGGATAGCACAGGACAATTAATTTGATTTCAAAGCAAAACAAGCTACTAGTATATCAAGCAACCATACATACCAGAACAATGTGCCTAGCTTTTATTATAATCTTAATTATAGCATAAAGTCATACTTCTTGTTATTGGAATTTAAGACCCGATCCTATCCCTATACAAGTTATACAAAAAAATCTTACCCACTGAACCCAATATCATAATTCATACTAATTTCTATCTAAACAAGATTTTGATTTTTCTGTTAATGAAGCATGCCCAGGTGAGATGGCTCATCTTTTCTTTCTTTCACTGAGCAGATTTGGCATAGGTGGATGCAGTTTAACTGAAACTTCCAACAAGCCTATTTCAGTTCAGACAGGCTCCTAGCAAATACAGGTTGTTTTTCCTCTGTCCATTAATTTCTTACCTTTGCCATTGGAGTTTGTGTAAGTTCTAGCTCTCACTCCAAAATCCACCGAAGTCAAAGATCAATTCTTCTTTACCAAAGCACAGGGAAAAAAAATTGTCACCGACGAACATGAATAACCAGTGTCCCCTTGTCTGAAAATGTTTCCAGGTACTACCAGAGATGGTTCAAGGTGTAAAATTCTAAGACAGGAATCAGTTTTTTCTCAAGTGACAACTCAATGAGCAAGGTTTTTTTTTTTTGTTTTCTACTCCACCCCTAAAGAAAAGTGTGAGGAAAAGACACCACATAAGTTTATGACTTTACATTGCTTTGCAGATTATGAGTATTATACATGTGGTCACTATTAATAAATATTTTAACATTAAAATGTTACCTTTTTTACATGCTTTGTGTACAGCCTGTTAAAAGGACAAATGGTTATCTCATTACTGCAAAATATTATCAATATATAAATTATTATCCTTCCTCATAGACATTCTTTTTTATTCTCAACAATTAACACTGGTAACTTCATAAAAATGTGGAAGCATTCTGCCAATCTGGATTATGCCATTGGCTTGTGTCAAAAAAAAAAAAAAACAGAAAAAAAAAAAAAAAGAAAAAAAAAAAGAAGGAAAAAAGGCAGTAAATCATGCATTTCAACAACAAATGCAGCATAGATTATGCTATACGCTATAATCTATTATACCATGTGAGTCTATTAAGATGCTTCCATAAGGTGAAATGTTTAGTGTTCCTTGCGTTACAACCTAAGCACTATTGCTGGACTCCTATTTTTCGTGAACTTGTAGAATTAAGATGTTGAAATGCAATATCATTGAGCATCATTGAGCAAATCAATCTACATAATTGTATTTTAGTTTACTATCTCCAAGAAACTCGTTTACAAAAATTTCAAGTGATTTCCTTGAATCTGTGGAACCTGAGGGTCAAAAATCTTTCTCTCTCTCTCTCTTTCTTTCTCTCTCCCTATACACATATTCCACTGAAATTTCTGTTCTCTCTCATCACACATCCAGTCCTACTGAGTGGATTGTACTTTTGTCTTGTAATCATTTCACTTTGGAAAAAAACCCAAAACACCAACATCCTATGCTGGCTATTTTATAAAGTAAGATTTGCTACTACATTTTGCCCTAGGTTATTGAAATCAATAAAAAGAAACTCGAACAACTGCACTTTGCTGATTAATTTTCCAAATAATTTTCAACATACAACTAAAAGGATGTAATTTTCAAAATGGTGAGAAAAAAAAGGAACAATCTTAAAATCTTGTCTGTATGAAGCTGACTTCTTTTGGCTATCCTATTTTCGTTCTATCTGTCTATCTATCTATCTATCTATCTATCTATCTATCTATCTATCTATCTATCTATCCATCCTCATGTATTTTAATGTCTTAATTATGTTTACTGCATCATAATACAGCCAGAGTTGCTTACAAAAAAGCTGGAGCAGTTAAAGATGCAAAGCTAGTCTTTTGGTTCTGACACTGTACCTGCATGTATGAACAACTCTAATCCATTTCAGAGTGAAACACAGCAGCTGAACTTTAAAACAGTCAGATGAAAGCTAGCAACCCCTTTTCTACAAGTTGTACCACAAATAAGGACTGAATTACATCTTAGTTGATTCAGCAATTATTTCTTCTTACATTGAATTCTAATCGCTCATTGAAAATGAAAAGGCAAACAAAATTACTTCCTGACTGCATTACCTTGATCATTCTTTCTGTGTTTAATTCTTTGTTCTTGGGAATGTCATTCTGCTGAATGAGTGACTCAAAAAACCTGTAGTTTATTTTGAAAAATCTCATACCAGCTGGAAGTATTTAGACACTTACAAAGGAAAATATTAATTTTCTTATTTGCACATGTTCAGTTATAAACTCAGGCTTGATTTGTAGACTCAGTATATATTGGTTTTGTGAATTATTTTACTGTACTGTTTCTTATGAAAGGCGTTTCTGAACTATTTTTACAGTGCTTTACAGCCTTCTTCAATACCATCTCCCTTTAGGCACTTCAAACACTTTATTTTTCCTAACCTCCAGCACTTTTTATTCTTCACCTTTATATTTCTTATCAGGTTTTGGTTTTTTGTTTTTGGGTTTTTTTGGGGTTTTTTGTTGGTTTGGTTTTTTTTACACTTACCTGACTTTAATCTTTTTATTTCTCCTTTGGCCTGGATATTTTACACTTTATAGATGTCTCTTTCTGTCCCTTTATTTTTCATCTACATTGGATCATTTTTTATTGGTCATAGTATATTCACTGCCAGATGAAATACCTTCATTTATCTTTCAACACTTTCCATTTCCTTTCTATGATCCCCTTACATCGATTTTTCTCACCTTCTACTAAAATAAGATCAGATGAAATTCAATTATTCTTTCATTCTTTTGTCTCATTTCAGTCCAAATGGCAAACTTAACATGACTATGGTAATACTTTGAACTTACTTAACATATCATCAGTGATGTCCTCTTCATTCCTAACAATATAAGAATAGGACCATTTCTGATTGATTTCTTTATAAATCAAAGAGACAATAAAGTACAATAAATGTTAATTCTAGTGTAGCAGAAAACCTGTGTTAATGATCAACACAAAAATGTTGACAGAACTGAACACAGAGCAAGCCATATTTATGTGCTAGATTTGCAAAACTCTGACGGTTACTAGCAGGTACATAAATAGCTACATACAAAATCTGGAATACAATTTTTGTACAAAAGTTTTTGGAAGTTTATACAAGATTGTTGGAAGGCTAGGTTGAAGCTTCTTTAAAACAAATCTGTCTGGATTTACTACTTATACTAACCAAGGGGGAAAAAAAAGATTTTAAAAGTTCTGGTTTAGCAGACAAGAGAAATCCTAGTTTAACTTCCTAAGTTATTTTGCTGTGTTGAAAACCTTTGTCTCCATATATACATCCCAGAACTAACTGCACTTCATGACTTAAAAAGGAGGATCTAGCTTACAGCATGAGTATATTCCTTCTGCTACTCCTTTTGTACACTTTTCCACCATTGTTTGGGAGGCATGGAAGGAAGCAAGGGGTCTAAGATTTCTCCTTTAATGGTATCAGAGAGATGTCTTTCTCACTTACTCTTGGAAACTAATAGAGAAACTGAAGCAGCTGGAGCTGTGAGTGTGGGTAGCTTGACAAAATTTAAATAAAGAAACAGCTGAAATAGAAATTCAGCAGTAAACTGGGGCAAGGAGGAAAAGTGAAAACAAACTATTAAATGATCACATGTAAGAGTGGATGTAAACATTTGCTATTCAGGATTTTTTAAGGAAGCTACTGCAGCTGTGCTACAACCCATCACTTACTTGTCTATTCTCCCATTAAGAATAAATAGAAAAAAATACCTTGTCAGTAGCACTTTACAACAAAACAAACAAATGCAATCCACACTGGACACAACAAACAAACAAACTGGATAGCGAATAATTTTTTTATCAGGGTGATGTAGAAGGACATACTTGAAGGACAGCATTTCTCAAAGAATAAATCATTCTGCATTCCATGGATGTTAGAGGTGACAACGTGGTTTACATAGCGTAGGTTATAAATCTTTATTCATTTTTGCTAGTGCTCCTCTTGCCTGAGTTCATTACTTTTCTGGAATAGTCATGATATTGCAGCAAGGTATAAAGCCTTTCTAAGGATAATGATGATGACATGGAAGGAAGTGACATGAAACTGCATAGCAAAATCATATCAACTGCAGCTGGAAAAGAAAGAAAAAAAAAACCAAAACTTCTGAGAGGATGCTCAGCATGTCCTAAGATTTTTTTATTTGCAATATTTTGAGGTTCTGTTAATTTTGAGCCACCATTGACAATTCATCGATTTCAGTGAGAAGAGAAGCATGACCCATAGGGAAATTTAGATACACCTTCACCTCAGCAGTATTGTTCAATTCTGAATGCACTGATGTATTAAAAATTTAAGCCATGTTGGAAGAGATTATCTACCTTCTACATTTAAGTATTAAGTTTATACATTCCATTTTATCAGTACCACAATCATGTTATCACCATGTTATTCAGCCACCCAGTTTGACTTGGTCCTTGGGGAAATTTTGCAGTTCTCTAAGGTTTTATTTAGTCTAAATAATTTTCTGTTATCAGCAACATTCACCAAACTATCCACTAAATCAACATTAAATGTGCTGAAGAATGTCAGGCCTGATGTTGTTACCTAGGGCAGCCACTGCTAACTGCTTTCCACTCTCAGAAAATTATCTGCAGTTTCCAGGAAAGTGTCTTTCAAAGCAGGTTGCCTGTCTGGTATGTCATATTGAGATAACTCAATGCAAGTCACATAATTACATCATGTAACTTTATATCATTTGACATGGCTGAGTCAACCTAACGTAAAATATCACAGTATAAAGCATCAGCTGGAAAATTTAAACATAGCTTTTGTTGTTGTTGTTGTTCAAAAGGAATGGGAGATGAAAAAAGCCCCACAATCATAATTTTTTCAAGCCTAGTCTTTAAGAAAAGAAAAATATGGCTCATCGACAGTATTGATTTTTATATATGTAACTAACATACTGAACTGACATTGTCTTCACTAGAACCTGAATCTAAAAGATTCTTGGGAAATGGCCTGTTATCATGATCACAGTCCTTTACAGAGCTCAACAAACTGTCAGGGCTACACTTAAAAAAGAGATGTATACTAGTACAGTAGATCAAATGCAAATATGTACTGCTGTACCTATGTACAAGGCTTCTGCCTTGTATTCTAATGTATCAGCAATTCCCCATGCAATTCCTTTCTTAAGAAATGTGTTATAATAAATTACAGTGCTAAAAAAACAGACTCTTTGATAGATATACTTAATTGTATCACTGTAAAATTAGCAATGATATTCTGATGCAATTAATGCCACATTGCTTTTCTCTTTACTGCAGTTTTCTGTCTACTAACAAGAGGATAAGAAGTACAAGATATTATGGCCCATCTACAGTTCTCCTTTCTACAGTCTCTTCTGTGTTGCAAAAATGCGAGATTGTCCTTGTACTAAGTTTTCAGAATATCCAAAATAGAAGCTAGTTTATTTTCAGTTATTTACAAAACAATAAATTCAGCATTCAGAGGAGAAACTAACTTAATGGAGGCAAAGAATATTGTCACTGTGTGGAGAAAGGTGATAACAGAAGCGAAGCTGAGATTGATATGAGACCAAACAATTAAATTAGACTACAAAGAGTAATTTATAATAATAACTACATTCAGATGAAGGTGAACCAGGAGTTCACATGGACATTCCCAGATGGGCAGATGGCAAATTTTTTTGACTGCTATAAATTGGTTGTCAAGGCAGATTAATATGGATTATCACAACTAACAAGGAAGAGCTGAACACCAATATCAAGATGAGAATCAAGACAAAGTACATATATTATATATATATTTAACTATTATATCAAGTTAAGGATTCTTGGGAAATAGTGAATAAGAAAAGATAAAGAATCTGAAAGCTGTGTTTAAAACTGGAGGATTTGGCCTGGCATGTTTGATGCAGCATGGGTAAAGGGAACAGATTTGCTTGTGGGTTTTTTTGATCTCATATTTGTTATTGGAATATGAACAGCTGTCTAGTTAGTTTGAAAATGATGTAATTGCTTTTTTATATCTTAGTCTTTGGTTTCATAAATAACATGTTAAAATATGATTAGAGCTCTTCAATATTATTGTTCTTCAAAATAGATATACTAGATTAAAAGGTAATCAAAGGCCTCAAGAAAGGCCTCTGCAGCTTAAACAGATCATTGTTCCTTTAACAGCTCTTCTCTGCTCCGTTCTCCCTTTCAGCCCACAAATTAGGAAGACCATCACTGCAGTGGGCTGCCAGGGTAGGAGGGGCCACAAAAACCTTTAGAAGCCAGGCAGAATAGAAATGAGCTCTGTATCCCTAGACTAACGCCCTTTGTATAAACAAAAGGACACAGTAATGTGCTGACGTTTACACTACATATCTCATTAAGGCAGTTCTTACCTCTCTGGAATCAGTTTCTGGAGTACAAAGTAAACTGAATGAATGAGTAGCCTTAGCATCACGTGTTGACAGGTAGATGATCAGAGCCCCACAGGTATGCTTTCTGCAGGAAGACAATCTGCAGAGACTTAGAGATTTCAGACTGGCACTTATGGAAAAGACACTTCATTATTAACACACATTCTGTATGTATTTTGGTCAGTAAGCAGTAAATAGGAATGGATAGAGGAGGCAACATGACAGGATCAGAAGATTAGCCTGCAGCCACAGGAAAGGAATTTACTGATCTTGCAAAGATAGAAGGGTGTACAATAACAATGAACAAAGTTCCAGCAAAATAGGACGATCAGCTACTGGCATTTAGATGCATGCTGGCCTCTATTCAGTAAAGCAGGAATCTGTTAGTTTTGATTTTTAGCCAGTTTCCAGGAGCAATAAGCAAATTCTAAAATCTAGAGCTTGAATGTAAGGACACAATATTGTGTTTGACTCTGGGAAAGCAGATTCCCTTTAAGATGCATGAGCAAGTAGGTAGAGATTCTGAACTGGCACATAATGCCTGTCAGGCACAACCAATACTTGTTTTGTGTTCTTTGACAGACAAGAAATGTGCATCCGAACATTGTATTGCAATGAAAAATGATTTTTGGACCCAGTAGCTTATGGTTATATTGGGAGACAAGACACTATGTTTCCACAAATGGAAATGTAGTCACTTGGAATAATAGCTTGGAGATAATAGTCAATTAATTATTCCAGCATCTACCTGATGCTTATGGCAGTAGCCATAATTGCTAGCCAATTGCTGTTGTTTCATATACCAAATATCTAAAATTTCAAAGCAGCAAGTTATTCTACTTTTGTCAGGCAACCAGATAGCTATGGAAGCAGCTATAGTGGGGTTTTTTGTGGGTTTTTTTTGTGGGTCCCCCCCCCCAGCAATACCACTAGAAACTAATATGCCCCAGGAAAATGCTGGGTACTAGCTGCAAAAGTAGAGTGTGATCCTCTACAGCACAGGATCAATTAAACAAAAAAATCATTATTGGGTCCGCAGCTGGGACAGATTCTTGTCAAATCCAGTAGGGACTGGAGCAGGTTCAAAAAAATCACTCAAGCTTAGTGCCTTCTATTAGACTATAAGTTTGAGGTCAAGAATGGCTTAGCAGTGAAAAAAGTAACTTGCTGCAGAAATATAACTGTTCATCAGTGCCTTCACAAAAAGCATTTTGGGAGAATCTCACATACTTATCTGCACGACTAGACATTATGACTGACACATGCATCATTCTATACTAGGTCACAGGGTTTTTCCAAATGCTAAAAATGTTTTGGAAAGAAGAGTGAGAGATCTTGCTAGTAAATATTTCAACAGAGTAGACACATAGTGTCAGGGTTGAAAAAGTAAAATGGTTTACCTTATTTTCTCACATTTTCATTTTTAAAAGAAATGCAGAGGTCTACTTCCTTGAATCATTCTACAAATCTAAATTCAGAATTACTTTTGTTATAAAACATATAGTAAAAATTTTCCAAGGGAAAAGGAAGAAAACTTTATCAACATAATAAATATTGAAAAAGAAGGTTTTGACAGGATTTATTTCCAGAAGATAGAATAACTTTCATTAATTCACAAAACATTTTACATTGCATTCTCACCTAATAAGTGTTAAATGAAATAGTTTGTTCCTAGCTATAATCTAATTTCCAATTATTTTCCATGCAAGTTGTTATGCTATGCCAAAAGGAAGCGAACTTTAAATATCTTTAATAACCACAGGTTGTGCGTTAACCACAAGCCTTCTTGTGTTAACCACAAGTTGTGTGTTTCCTTATATAGAGAAGTAAAGGACCTGTGGTTAGGAAGAAGAATTTAAAATAACGTTTCCTAGCTTTCAGAACATATCCAGCCTTCCTTTTGTACACCTGCATTTATTTATTTTTTTTGTTGTTAACAGTCAAAATGTATTGTACAGTCGATGTTCCTCCCCTTGCAGGAGGCAACAAGCAAAGCAAGTTTCATAGCTGATACTTAAACCTCTTTCTCAGAGCCTAGATATTTCATCTGCTTTTCAGAATAATCCCCTTCATGTAAAAGGATATTCCTCTCATGGAGGAACAACCATTAACATCAAGTACATGCAAGTTTATTGTGACAAGGTTCTTGAAACTATATGATGGGTAGCAAACCTTCAAGGGACTACAGTGATGTCATCTGTACAGTTTTTCTTAGTTATGACAGGAGTGTACAAATGTGTACTGCATTGTCTCATTTTTCACAATGCTTTTTTTTTTCTTTTCTTTTTTTTTTAATACAGAAACCCTCTTTGTCATTAAAAATGTAAAGACTCTTGTTTTTGTCAGTTGAGGAAGAAAACGAAAAGAAATGTTTTTGTGGCAACCTGGTATAGTACGAGTCTTCCAGTTAAGGAACTGCCAAAATACATGAGATTAAAGCAGATGCAGCTTGACAAAACTTGTCATTAAAAATATATATGAAAAATATGAATATAAAAGAAAAAAAAATGAAAAGAGGAGAGTAAAACTCATGGTTTAGAACAGAACACAGAAACTTAAAAAGGTTTGACTAATTGTGGGATAAATAAATAAAAGAGGAAAGAAAAGGACCTATGAAGATACCCAATGACGTGTCTGATATTGGAGTGCTGGAGGTGTATCCTATTTCTAAATTATGCTGAGTTAAATCAGGCAAAGATTGAACCTGAAGCTTTGTCTTGCTTAGAAAATGCAGAATAATGAAAAGTAAATTTTGCCCTGATGAAAAGTGGAAGGAGATGGAAATCACCAAAAGATTCAGGAGGAATGATACAATTACCTGGGATCCAGATGCAACACACTGCAAGCCTGTGGACGGGATCAGGTGACCCATCAACTGTGATCAACAGAACTGAAAATGCTCAGTTTGCCAAAGCTCAGTTAATGGATCTTTTAGGAAACTGGGATGATGGCTGGAGAAAAGAAAAAAAAAAAGTATCTATGAATATTTCATGGAGATATTTCATGCTCTACAATTTATTACTTTTAAGTATACATTTTGGTGTCAATTCCATTATCATTATTTCTATTACTCTATGCTTATACCAATAGAGGTTTCATTTTTCTTAGTAGACTTGTTGAAGTCTGACTGACCAGAACACCTCATGGGAAGTTACTGTTGAGGCTGTAATACACCATACTTGTCCAAGCAGCGATTATGTTAAAAATGACTTTGTTATTTTAAATAAAGCTGCTTGCTTAGTGCATTCAAAATCAAATGCAATTACCTTAGTGACTACAGTATTTTCTACTGCCTTTCACTCCAAGAATGGAGCAGTGTTCATGAAGCAACCAGTGAGAGAACTCAAGTCCCTGTCTCATTTATGTATCATCATCAGGAATGTTCCAGGTCTAGGATGTCAGAAGATTAGTTACATCTATGCAACACCAAGAAAAGGACTGAGCTGCCTGTGAGTGAACACTCACATATTATATGTTTGAATTTTCACGGCTGTTAACAGAACTGAGATTATGAAACATTCACTGATGATGATATATAGTAAAGATTTTAAAGGAGGGTTTGTATATGGAACAGACTTCTCAAACTTGGCCCTTATGTTATATACTGGTATTTGAAATAACTAAAATTGAAGGTACCAATAGGACAAATCCAGTAACTTATTTACAATAACACAAAGTTGCTTTTGTAGTGGGAAAACTATCAGTACAGAAAACACAGGAAAGGGTTTTAATAGGCACGTTTTAGATTTTACTAATGTTATTCTACATTTGCTAATATATAATAAGCATGATGATCATATAGTGTAACTTTTATTTTCAAGCATTATCAGATTAGTGACTCATTTATAATGTAAATAAACATTATTAGTTTTAAACATGAAAGACTTGCAAAGTTAATGGAATGACTGTGAAAACATTGTCTTAGGGCAATTAAAAGATACATAACATTTAGCAAAACTGTGAATGTTAATATTTATTCTTGAATGACAGAAAGAATAACCAACTTCTTGTGAATATAGAATGATAAAGCAAATAGTGAAGAACATTTAAACCAAATAATCACTCTGGGATTAATTTGTGTAAAATTGTCTTTTCACCTTCTGTTTCCAGTATATTTTTAACTTAATGGATTAAGTTCAGTTCATTAATCAGCATCATAGTATTTGGCAAAAAAGGACAGTTCACAAAAATGTATGTCAAATAATTTAAGATTTTTCAAAAGAAAGCAGGTTATGTGAAGGATATGAATTAATAAAAAGTCTTCAAGGACACTCTTTACTTCATCAAGGTGCAGAAGAGATGGTGAAGAGAAATGTTTCCCCAGTATTTTGAAGATGAAATATCTAAACAACAGTATTATCATTCACCTTTTTATCTTTTTTTATTTTTTTTTCCTGCTGAAACAGAGCAACAAAAAGCAGTAGCATGTATCAAAGCATGATTTCCCTTTTTTTCTATTTTCTTCCTATTTTTCTATTTGTTTTTATACCTAATTTCTTTGGAGTGCATCATGTCAGATACTGTTCATAAAAGTGATTCTTACAAAGAAAGACCAAGAAAACCTCAGAAACCTACTAGGAACCTTTTCTTTGCAATGATCAAGTCAGTGATATCCACCTGCCAAACTTTAATTAAAGAATGTTAGGTATTCAGCAGTTTGGAGAATCTGAACTTCTGTGCTGCTTTTCCCCTTATCCTTTTAAATTTGAGATAAATACAATCCATTCTTTCTCAAAGGCAAACAGAAGGGCACAGTTTGTTCACATCTCCAAAGTACATTGAATTCATTAGATAAAGCGGTACAGAACTGCAATTTTAATGCACAGAACGCTGTAACATGAAAATGAGCAGTGCCAACTTTGTCAAATGTTCCCAAATCCTTCACACTGTGAGAGTGGAGACAGAACTCATCTTTGTTGCTTTGCCAGTTCCCCATCTCCATAACCAACCAGAAATAGTGTCAGGTGCCTCCAGCCATACATTTTGTGATATAAACATTGACTTAAAAAGAATAGGAGTGAAAGCATTGCCTTACTGTGCTGATAATCCATTAACCATGACAAGATGGCACTAAGAACTTTTGGACCAGTAAGAAGGGGGTGTTCTGAGCGACATCTTAAGCAGTATCAGAAAGAAATGGTCTTTGTGGCTTGGGTTTTTTTTTCCACTTGCCAATCATTTGAACCATCAAATCCTCTAGCATTTTAGAATTATCAAGTGCAGTGCAAAGTTATGAAAACATATTAATCCCCCAGTCCCACTTCGGATCGGCTAATTAGAATTATTTGATCCTAAAACTTCAGGGATTTTTTATCCGATAATGGGTTTCAATTAAGAGAAATTTATTAGAAGTATTGCACAAAGTTAATTTATTACCAAATAATTTTCTCTAGGTACTTTGAAGCCACACAAATAAGTTAGATCATTTCTCCAAGCCAAACACAAGTTCACTTTAGACAAAGATTGTGAGTCTGTACCTCCTCCTGTTAGTATCCATAAGAGTTTTGCCCTCTAGTTCAATGAGAACAGCACTGAAGTTCTTCAGAGATTACCATGTTACTGTGTTGCAAACAGATCAACCAGCTTTGACATAGTGAGAAACAATTTTATATCAAGCTAAACCTTTTCAAGACACTGAGATTCATATATGAGATACCTTCGTGTCTAATTACACAACTTCAGCTGAGAGACAGAACAAGTTGGTCAGATATCTAAAATCTCTTCTTCCCATAGCTAAAACTAGTGGCAAATTAGTGTTTTTAAGTTAAGATCACTACTTTCACTGAGGGCTAATGCACAAATGTAGCATGCTTCTCTTTCCAGTTTATACCTCCTGATCTGGTGTGCGATGGTGCCAGTGTTAAGACTTGGCCCTTGTTAGGACAACAGCTAACAAACAGCTTTTTACTGTTCTCTCAGAAACACTGTAGATAGTTAACTAAGAATTCTTCTGAAAGCCCTAATTTACCATAGAGTCTTACCATCTTACTAACAACTATCAAGATGAACGTCATATATTTCTGTGGATAAATAATCCTGAATTTCAATATTATTTACTATTTGTCCAATTACTATTTCAGAACTGTGTCAAGTATAATCTAGAAGACTGGACACTCATTTCTACAATGTTTAGAACACTAATATATGTACTAATAATTACAATGGTGGCACTGTCTGGCTGCAAATTCTGACGTGAAGGATGAAGAAAAAAGTTAAAAAAAAAAAAGAGAGCGCACTCTACAGAGTTTCATTGGTTCAAAATCATTCTGGTGTTATGACTTTTGACATGTATCCATAAGGTCATACAATGAATTGAAGGTAATGATAACACACTAGAAAAATGAAGTGTTCCTCCTGAATGAGCCAGAAACAGAAAATACTTGTGTACAGTAAGTATGTATCCTTCACATTCCTCATAAATATTAGAATTAATACAAGACCTTTCCTAACCATACCAAACAACTCCCATTATAAGCCTCAAAAATCTAAGCAATACAGCTGGCACTTTTAATAGAAGAGAAGCAGAAAGATAAATGGAAATATAGCGTAACAATCTGTGGTGCACCTGTTTGACCTTAAGGCATCACTCCTGGGAAAGGTATATAGCTGCACAAAATATATATCTCTTAGGCCAAAATATAGTAACTTCATCCCAGGTCCATGAAAGGACTAAGACCCCTATAGCAAGATTCCGATGGTTGTGGGTCTAACAGTGTGATTTACAGACCATTCCCCATCACAGGAACATTTGCAAGACCATAAGCATGCAAGATTCCTCTAGTAAGTTTTCAGGGTGCCCTGTTGTGCTGCATCTGTCCACACTCAAGCTTATTGCCAGAGCTGAGAGTCACAGTGCTCCTGAGATGAATTGGGAAGCTGATCCATTTCAAAACTAAGCCAGCAAAATAAGTCTTTCATTTTACATTAATGCCAGCACTCAGGCTGGTTCAAGGGATAGAAAAGAATTGTAAAGCCATCCAGAGAATGGGACTGTGTCAATCCTGACTTAGATTTCTCAAACTTCCTTTGAACCATCTCACATGCCAAATTCAATAAGCACGTTTAACTTTATGACTCATGCACACAGACACTATTGAATTCTGCTAAGTTACAACGACTAGTGCTTATTAAAAAATGCTAGGCAGAAAAGGAAGAGGAGGAAATTAAAGATGTCTATTCACAAGGGGCAGGAGATAGATTAACACATGTATATTTCTTGGCTTTTTAATCAGGTAAACAAATTTTCTCACAAAGTCTATATAAGCTAGTCTCAATACCCACGCAAATGTTTTTATTAACAATATCATAGAGCAATTTTGCAATATTATGTTATTACAAACTTGCCTTAATCTTAATTAAAATGTAAGAAGTATTTTCTTTTTCTGTAATTAGGCTGCTAGGAGAATAAAATGGAATTTTAAATTATTATTTATTTTATTAAATTGGATGTTGAGGCTAATAAATTTCAAGTTAGTTTTGCTCAATATCATGTAGGCATAAATCAGCTTTTAAAAGAATGTGTATGTTTCCTTACAAAACTGTTCACTGTATTTCCAGATTCTAAAAAACGTCCTTTAGAATTTCATTTTTGTTATTTTCTCACTGCAAGATTTTTTCTCTATTGTACTTCAAACAAATATGACAACATTTAGCAAAACTGTGTTTTCTATAATCTAATGAACTGTGTATCCTAAATGAGCCAAAACCAGCAGATTAAAATTGTCTGTAGCATTAAATGGAATAATAACATCTAATTTTTAAACTTTACCGTAGTCTGTCATGAAAAAAACCAACAGGTGATATGATTTTAAAACCAGGAAAAAAATAAAAGAGCAAATATTTAGTAATATATTGGCAACTTTTATCTAGAAAGATACTGTGAGAGACCATATCAAACCTTTGCTAAAATCCAAACCCACCATTTACTGGCTTTCCTTGGTCAACTAGATGGATGTCCTTGGCATAAAAGGAAATAAAGTTGGTTAAACAGGACTTTCCACTTGTGAACCTGTGTTGGCTATGACCAGTGACTGTGTTGTCTCAGCAGCAAATCTCGAACAAGTTCAATGTCAGTTATTTTATTAAATATACAGTCAGAAAACTAAGATACTTTAAAAGATTTATGAACAAAACTTGCTCTGAATTTATGCTACCTAAAGAGAAACACACACAAAGCTATTTCCATTCTCAGTATTACAATCATTAGCAAAAGTTTCTCAAAAGTACATGCAGATAAGCAAAAAATATTGTCTGCGTGAAAAAGGGCAAGGTGTACAAATGCTGCTAGCAGCTGACTGGTCTGTTAGAGGTACTGACCTAACACAATTTTCACTACACTGACAAAAATGAGCAAGTGGTCTATGTGCAGTACTCTCTCTCAAGACCCTCAGGCACCCAAAAGATGTTGGTCAGGCCTTGCATCCAGGCAAGTAAAAGAAAAATAAATTAAAAGACAGCATGCAGTTACACTGTTCATGTGTTGCCTGGTTATCTACTATTTTGCTAAAAATTCATAAGCTTTTTTTTTTAAAAATCAGAATAATATATTTTACAATCACTGCAATTAAAAATATATTCTTACCCAAGTTAATTCCTATAATAAATCCAAAAATTTTCATTCCATATTTTCTTCCTATGTTGCTTAATTTTTCTCAAGAGCTGATAAGAATGTAGGTATCTGGAAAAGGAGAACAACCCAAATTATTGAACAAATTTATAGGGATGAAAACTTTAACCTTAGTAAATATTTTAGAAACTACAGCTGAAATGATCAATGCTAAATTCCACTATTTCACTAAAATTCTTTACAAAATGGTGAGATAACTCAGAAAAAAATTTATATGCTACAGAGAGTCCCTTCATTTCCACAATACAACATCAGAATTTGGGAAGTTACTTTTACATGCATTGATACACATGGTTTAGGCATAAATCCTTATTTTCATTCCCCACAGGTAAAGAACTGTGGTAATTAAAATAAAAGTAGCAAATCTCTTTGGTTCACTGCAATCACACAGAGGTCATTTGGGACTGTTCTGTTAAGGGACAAGTTTGCTCTGTGCTCTGCATTATGTGATTGCCACAGTAAAACAAAAACTAAGAATTTCATAAGTCTTGAACACATAAAGTGTACTTTGGTTGTGCCTAGAGCATCTTAAATTTACCACCTTGGAGGAAAAGACATAATCAATAATTATCTGTAAGAACTCCAAAAGAAGTTTTGTGTAGTGCAGAAGAAAGCTGAGGGGAAGATCAACGGGCAAACATCAATATACCTGGAAGCAGAACTGATTTAAAGGGTCAAGAGATGGACCAGCACCAGCCACAGGGCTCTCTCCAGCTCCATCTGTAACTCAACACGTCACAGACTTGCAAACATACTCTAGTACGTGAGAGGAATGGTAAATATAGGTAAATACACCACATAGGAGGTGAGCCATCCTGTTTTCATCAAGGGTATAAACTATCATAAATTACTCAACAGTGACTGCAAGGAAAAAACAGGTAGTTACTGCCAAGAAGCTGATGTGGAATGAGATCTTTCCCTAGTTCATCCACTGTAATTCATCTGTGTCCTTCATGTAAGATGCCACCTAACAGACTCAGTACCTTGCACAGTTACATGCAAGTTGAATTAGTTTTCCTTAATCTTATTATAGCTGATGAGAAGATAAGACTTTTTAACATGACTGCACAGTAAAAATGAATGATCAATTCCCTCTGAAGGCAAAATATTGTCTTTTTCCTTGTTTGTCAGCCATAGAATTTATTTTAAAGGAAAATGTTCCTTTTCATAATGCAGTACTTAATAAACTAATATATCATACATTACATAAGGAAACTACATTTCATAATAAACCATCAAACAAAATTGAAACGTGCTATCATAACTCAATCTGACCTTCTTGCCATTGCTTCTTATAAATCAGAAGCAATTTCTCTGATCTTAACAAAAACACATTAAAGCTGGTAAAAAAAAAAAAAAGCCAGGTAGATTTAGCAAAACCATGTGCAGTTTAGCTCCTAGTAGATAAATACTTCCCAGTAACAATATATATGTTGAGAGATGGAACACTATTATTATTAGATCCTCTGGAGAAGTTAGAACTTAATGCACATCAATTCTTTTGAAATAGTAACGGAGTATTCCATAGCTAAATAAAAATTGAGAATAATAACGTTGTTGTTTTTCTAGCTGTATCAGTCACATATTAACTGTGATATAAATCTCATTCTCCCTATACATTTAGGCCATCTCAGCAAATTATCATTGTGTTAGTTTCTTCTCTAGTGGCTTCCTAATAGTAAAAGGAGTTAACCCTCACCAGAAAGAAGAAAATATTTCTCTTCATACACACACATACAGAGAAAAGGAATAAAAATTGCAGCATGGGGTAAAGGAGTAGTAGCAAATAGTAGTAGTAATAGCAAAAATGACAGGATTACCTGAAATATAAAAACAATGAACTAAAAATGTCACTAAAAGTTAGCATAAATTCTACTTAGCTTTAATGGTGATTTTATTCATTAACCCTGTTAGCTGAACATAACTTCATAGCAGAGAAACATAAGAAATTGCACTAGTGAACTTCAAATTAATCCACATGATATTATTTTGTCATTTCTATCTTGGTACTACCAGTTCTTCATTACCCACTAGTCAACAAGCACAATATATAAATCCATATTCTAATTTCTTCCATGTCAGTAATGATTAAGCAATGTGTTACAAGTACAACAGGTTTATATGGACTAATTGGCTCAAAATCTGTCCCTGAAAATGTAACTTATACAAATGCATGTTACTTCTATCAACAAATTTATTGCTGAATGTTCTTAAAAATTTCCAGATGATGATATTAATTACAATCAGTGCTTGAAAATGACTGATTCATAAATAAAAAGCAGCAAAGCAAGCTGTAATCCACCCATATTCTACTATCAAAACAACACTCAACGAATTGGTACACGGCAATTTCTCTGTTGCTTATATGCCAATTAATAACCAAATCAGAAATATTTAAAATGATTGGTATTTATCAGCAAAGGTAAAGTAACTAAAAATATCACCACACATTGCATTAAAACTTTGGCTGCTCTTCTCTCCAGAAAACATCGTCCCTTTTCTGATCTAAAGCTTCTGTGTGACATACATACATAGTAAAAGTCCCATAATCACTAAGACCAGAACTGGAAGTGGCCTCTAGAGTTCATCTACTGCAAAGAAAACCTTATTTATCTATTTATTTATTTAGAGTGAAATCTATTCTTACCTTCATAGACATACCTCTCTGAGTAGCATATCTTATCTCACTTAAGCAAGTTCACATGCTAAATGAAGGAGGAAGTGACAAAGGAAGGTTAACAGGTAACATGAAAGAGAAGTAAATATACACAAGTAGGACTTTTTCATTGCTCTCTGTATGCAAAAATTTGCATTCATTTATGCTAGATTTCATTGCATAATTTGTTGGTCTCATCAAGGTATTTCAGATGATCAGCTGAGAAGATTATTTCTAGACATCATTACTTTTTATCAATACTTTCTCTTGTAGATAAAAATAAATTTAAAACTGTCTCTTAGGAAAAAAGTTTTCTTTCCAATTTCCTTCATTTTTAACAATATTAACACAGATATCTTCAACAATTACTTACAAAATAACAAGTACTTTTCAACATAAAAGCGCATCTTGTAGTTCAAGATTTTTGTGGCTTTACAAGAATGAATACAATCTACAAATTTCATAATCATGAAAATCAGCCTTTGGAGAAGAATTTTGATTACAGTATCAAAGTTCCACATAAAGCTCAGTAGCTGCTTAGATTCAAAGCACTCCAACTAAAAAGAGAAATTCATTGTTTTAGAGAAGCATTACAAAGAAGATAAATGTATGGTAGTTCCCATGTTTTTCCCAGTCTTTAAAGACTTATCTTGGGATAAGTAATCTCATAGAATAAAGGAGTAAAAGAAAAAAAGATCTTCCATCTCATTTTGCATAAATGAATTGAAGAAGAAACATTATTGTGATATGTAAAGTATGTCCCTGTAGGAGCTAATTCTAATCAAATTATCGGTACATACTTAAAAGCAAATACAAAAGCTAAGTTGAGCAGGTTAAGAAATATCTAGCACTGGAAGTATGTACAGTTTACTCAAGAGACCAATCTTCTTATTAAATTAATTACTTAAATTAAGGAAAAATGTATGTAGTACAGTCCTTCTAAAAGCTACATTTATCACAGATTCTCCACTGGAATCCCAGAGCAAAATATCACACAGGGAAGAAAGACCAAAAGCAGACTTAAACGCTAATGGAGCTCTAGAATAATTGAAGACAGAAAATGGAATAAAAAGTAGTTTGAAAGGACTTTTTAGTGTCTGACAAGTTTTATCTTTCTTAAATGAATTGATACTGGTTTACAAGCCTTGTACTTTTAGAAGCAACAGGCTTTTTCTACTCTAATGCCAGCAATTACATAGAGTAAAATTACAAATATATCTGTATATGCATACAGACAATATGTTGCTGCATACATATTGAAAGGTAGTCCATCTGATCCAGGAGGAAGAGGAAAATGAGATGACATGAAAGGTCATCCAGTGAGAAGTGACTGAGGGGAGATTATGGAGAAGATTAATAAAATCATATGAATGCTTCATCACACAATGGTGGTGCAGTGTACATGAATCAGATGCTTCTATGTAACATTACTGCCAAAAACAAGGTCTAAGTGGAAATCTCCAAGATTACTCTCACAGTCTTCTTAAACAAAAGGTGCCATGTACACACTACTGCGTCAGCAAGTCGAGGAAAGGGAAGAAAATCCATAGAGATGTTGACTGCAGGAGTGCCACTGAATACTTTTAATTGAGAAGGGTGGAAAAAGAGAACCACCTCTTTTTTCAGTAAAATATCTCAGACTGGGTTTTCCGAAAAGTATCTCAGAGGCTGCTTATATCCATAATGTATTTCTGAATCGCTGTATGGCCAGAAGAGGCTCTGTATTCCTGCACTAGATGAAAAAAAAGAAAGACAGAATACACATTCATAGTTCACTTAATATTACAAACAACAGAAAGAATGCTGACAGCATCTTTCAGATTTACATGAATCTTACCACACCCATTCATAAAGAATAGTTTCCCTCCTGATAGCATCTAATGTACTCTTTAGAAACCTCAGAGGAAAATCATTTATAAGCAACAGAAAAATAAACAGGATTTTAAATATTTGACATGTAATAGAAAAACGGCAAGATTAATGGGCTATACTAGATTATTAATTTCAGAGATTTATTCTCTACTGTCAGGGTAAAGTCAAAATAACCTAATAAATCCTTTTCCATAATGATAATATTTGTACAAAAGTTTTTGAGTTTTTTAAAATAAATAAATAATTATTTGAAGTGTTTTCAGTGTGGGAGAAGAAGTCCTCTAGGACCTTAGCAAGGAGCTTAATGAACTAGCTAGAGAAACAGTAGGACCACTGATTAAATCTTCTTATCTAGCAGATTTTACAAAACTAAGGATATTTTTCTATGTTATAGAATGAAAAACATGTCTGGATCCTATAAGTATTGCTGAAAAACAAACAAACAAACAAACAAAACCCCCCAAAACAAGCAAAAGCAAACCAAAAAACAACCAACAAAAAACCAAACAAAAAAAAAAGAACCCCAAACAAAAACCAACCCCCACTTACAAATTCTATCCTCTATATAAAACTTTGAGGTAAACAATTCAAAACTTCATTTCACATATATCTTGTAACACACATGCTTACATGTGGAGGATTAGCACAAAGTGCTTTAAAGGCACAGAACTCTATATCATTAAAGACTGATAAATTTTAGAATGACTGCTTTAACTATTTCAAAATTAACTCAGCACTTTTTTTATTTTAATAGAAAAATAAATTTATTTTAATATAAAAAGTCTGTAGCTAGAAGAAAAGAAAGCAAAGAAAG
>WUAM01000333.1:380880-407304 GCA_024336885.1 Actenoides hombroni
TGCTCTAGTGGGAGGTGTCCCTGCCCATGGCAGGGGTGTTGGAACTAGATGATCTTTAAGGTCCCTTCCAACCCTGACAATTCTATGATTCTATATACAAATGAATTAGTTTTAAAGAAAGTTTAGGTGACAAATTTCACCACACTTGCAGAAGACTCAATTAGATCATAGTATTCTCTAATTTATTTTCTCTTAATCTGCCTTCCTTCTGCAGAAAATTGTGGTCCTTAAGCCAGTGTTATTTAAAGAGTCCTTTTTATTATTTCATATCTGAAATTATAAATGTGAGCTAATTTGATTAATCATTTGTTCATATTATATTTCTATCTCTATACCATTTAGAATCTTGTTTCTGCTGTGGATATCTACTTTTCCCCTCTGCTCACTACAGCTTAAAATTCATATTCCACTTATATTCTCAGTTTTTTACCTAAAATTGCCATTCCTGCAAATATTCTTGGCTTCTGTGCTCACTTGCACAAAGGTTTATACAAGTCCAAGACAAAGAAATTTTTAAAACAGTCAAATAAACTCCTTCAACAAGTTTATTCAATTTAAAAAAAAAAATAAAAAATTCATGCAGTATTACTTCTGCAATATTTGTAATTATTCTAAGATTATTCCTGTGTTAAGCATGTTGATCCACCAAAAAAAATCGCCAGAGATTATTATTTACTGAGATAAGGAGTCATATTCTTTGAAATAAGAATAAAAGAATGGTGAAGGTTTTTGTCTAGAGTAATGTTTCTGTGACAAATTTCTTCCACAGTCTTAAAGTAGTGCATTAATGGACAAGTGTAAGGAAGCTTTTCCAATTTCTGTCTGCATTACATATGTCTTCAATGACATTAGTCCTTCATTTAGCTGAATATTAAAACTTAAAACAAAAGACTTCTTCCATGTTTTAACCTTGAAGTTATACACTAGCATTTTGCTAATAGATAAGCCTTTGAGACACCAGTTGAGATAAATTTTTGGGTTAAATGTGTAAGTGACAACTGCTAAAGAAAAGTTGCTGCAATACTATTCTATGCTTGATTTATTCTGTGAACTACGGAATACTTCCGCAAAGTGTAAGTCAAACTAAAGAAAACAAAAGAGTATAAGAACAATGGCTCCATCCTGTCATAGCATATAGCATGACTAGACAAAAATCTTTTTACATCCAAACTACTTGAAATTTCTTTTTACATCTAAGTCTAGAAAATAAGAATCTACACTGAAAAAACTGAGGGGTGTAAACAGCACAGTAAGTGATCCCAACTCAAATTTAGTAAATAATATTACTATTTGGTTGGGGTTTTGTGGGTTATTTTTGTGTGTGTGTGGTTTTGTTTTTTAAATAGGGACTCCTTAATTGCAAACATACAATAAGGGATTTCAGATATAAATACTCCTTGACATATTAAATAGTCAAGTAAGTTAATTCATTTCAAAGTAGCCACATAATTAACTCAGTAAGAATGGTAAATAGAGAAGCTTGTATTTTTGGCTACTTTCTAGCAGAAGAATACACAGCCCACATTTGTTTTAAAAAGCTAACATTATGTAAATCAAATATATTAATCCTAATTTCAATGCAGTCTTGTCACTCTTAAAGGTTTTTTTTTTTTCTTCTCCATTTATTATCATCAGGGAAGAAACAAAAGAAAGTAAAGGTGCATCCTGCCAAAAAAATATTAGCTACATTCCATGTTGTTCTAATTTCCAAACACTTCAACCTATCTACTTCCACAATATCTTAAGATATTTCTGTTGCACAGGTAGAAATCTAGTCAATATTTGAACACAAATAAAACAGTTTTCCATAAGTTAGTGTTTCAAGGAGATTATTTGGATATTAGCATCTGCATTCTGTAAGATAGCTGAACTCTTAAGGAGTTACACAATCTCACAGAACCTCCACCTTCATGCAAAAGCCTACTATTAAATCATAGCTTCACAAAAATGCTTTTTTTTTTACACTGCCCATCTCTCAGATGAAAAACAGGAAAGAAGAAGAACTTAATTATACAGAACAGTGTGGTTTTTAAAAGGGTTTCATTGTGAACTTCATAATGCTTACTGTAAAGAATCGGGTTCTTGCTTTTGACAATGATGTAAGCAGACAATGACCTCCCACACAAGTGGTATTACTTAAGACTTCAGAGTTATGATCTTTTTTATTATGATCATTTCTATGAATTCAACTATCATAAATTCATTTCTACTCTCATCATTACACTGGAATTAAACATGAAATGTAGAAAGGAAATATTTAAGTTTCCTTTTGTTTTAAAAAAGTGAAAATAAATGTTTCAAACATTTACAAAATTTACTCTTTTCTTCTCCCTTTCTCTCTCACTCACACAAACCACTTCCCTACTCCAGTGCAAGTTGAGATTCAAATGCACTTTGTGGATTCCAAAAACTGGAACATTATGAATACAAGGAAAAACAAAAAAAACCCAAACCAACCAACCAAAACACAGGAGAAGTAACAATAACAAGTGTTTTCATCACTGTTAGTTTTTCTTCACAGTTGTAAGAGAAAATTCACACTTCAGAGCATGAGAAAAGAAGAGAAGTTCTGTCCTTTTGCTCCCTGATGATCTGTTTCAGTCATTCTGGTCAAGACCTTTAGGGTGCTATTGGCACTAAAAGAAGAAACTGCCTAGTTATCTTTTTGAGAACTCTTGCCAAACACTTGTCTTTTCCAGGAAGACATAAAAAACCCCAAAGATATATTTAGAAATGCTTGACTTAGCTTTACTCATTAAGTATTTATTTTGATAGAGATCACAATAAGGTAAGTTAAGACTGATTCTAGTCACAAGTCTTGAATTTAGTTATGGTTTGGAAACATGTATTAGGAAGCAAAGAGGAAAAAAAAAAATAAACCAAAAAATGTCCACTGGATTAATTCTTTATGTATGGGATCTGGTTTACTGAGGAAAAGGGAAAGAGGATGGGGAACATCAGGTATCAGTGTTTCAGAGATGATGTTCTCAACTACATTCGTATCTGTAGAGTACATATGTGAATTAAAATCCTGTCATGAACTTTCATCTTTACTTAGTGCAATATAAAGAAGAAAATTTATAGAAACCTGGCAGAAATTACAGTCTTGACCTCATTTAGAAGGCTTGAATTTGTTGATCTTACAAGTGAACCTTGAAGGAAACTGAACAGTACATAAACAGTATTACAAAATGAATTCAAAGAAGAAAATCCATCTATGAACAAGAAACCAATTAATTTAAGGAAAGACTCATATTCCCAGTATCTCCAAAGCAGATAAATAAAATAGTGCTGATGATTCTGAATAAATGGGCAATATACTAGGGATGCCTAAACCTGTCAAAACAATAACATCATGAATACACAGAGGCACAGACAGTTTTACAGAGTCCTAAGGAAGAGAAAAAGCAGCCCTGGATACAAACTTATGAGGAGATTTTGAAAAGCTGAACAATGATAATAAAACCATAGCAAACATAAATAAACCTTAATAGTTCATTAGCCTGACTCAGCTGATGCACTGAAAAATAAATGCAATGCTTATTTCCCTTTCAGTACCTGCTGCTTTTTATAACCTAAAGCATGGCGGAAACAAATGAGAGATTTCTAGAGAGCATTTGAAAAAAATCTCTTTTGCATTACTGTCATGAAACTACCAGGAAAATCACACTAATTAGGTTTATATGGCATGTACCATGTTGAAGTATATGCAATTCATTATTTATCATCAACTTAGTTGCCTATCTGCTGAGAAAGAGAAAGGGATCAAACCAATGCCTAGAAGTATCTAAACATTAAACCACTTTTGAAAATGAAACCCAGTGAGTCACTGATGTTTCTCACTTAGAACCACGGGAAAATTTATGCTGGAAGAAAACTCTAGAAATCTCTCCAGCCAATTTCCCACTCAAAGCAGAGGTAGCTTCAAAGTAATATCATGTTAAACAGAGCCTTGTCCAGACAAGTTTTGAAAACCTCCACAAATGCAGATTACACAAGCTCTCTGGGCCCTGTTCCAGGGCTAAGCAGCTCTCATGGCAACAATTTTTTTGTGTGTGTGTCCAGTTGGAATTTCCTTTGTTGAAACTTCAAAATGATTTCCAACCTTGCTTTTACTGTGCAATTCTATGAAATTTTGGCTCCGTTTACTCATCAACCCACCCCATTAGACAGCAAAAGCTTATAAAGCCCTCACTAGACTCCTCCCCACTAGAAGAAACACATCTCCTTTTAGCCTCTCCTCATACATGTGCTAATCATATCTTCTCTTTATCCTGACATGTATTCCTCATTTGTGCTCCCCTCAACACATCACATTCGCTAGCCCCTCACCCATCTCAGTGGCTTTCTGCTAGACTCTTTAACAATTTGTCAATCCCTTACTAGTGCTGAGGGTCCCAACACCGGATGCAAAATTTCAGATGCAGCCTCACAGATGCCAAATTGAAGCTAAGAATCAAGTTTTCTAGAATCACTTTGTAATGCAGCCCTGTGTGCAATTAGCTTACCACAAAGCCATACTGATGACCCACGTTTACCAAGATAATCAGAGTCATTCACTGACCTAGCCAACCAGTCACCAGACAGCTCTCTTTTAGGAGGTTACTCCATCCCATATAAAAGACTTGGTGTTTGTTTTTGGTCTTCAATGAAGGAATTGGGGTGAAAAGCAGAAGCAAAATCTGTTCCAACAGTCCTGTTCTGTGGTATATCAACCATTGCCCTTGATTTGGTAAACTTGGTTAAAAAGACTTACTTTCCTCCTGCCACAAATACTTTACCATTCACTGAAGATGATGTATTTAAACACTCAGGAAAGGTTTGTGCAAAATCCTCTAAATCTTCACTTCTGACAGCGAGAGAGTTTAGACATCTATTCTGCACAGATGAGTGATAAGCACTTTAAACTATTTCTCAGGTATTCTGTTACCAAATTTTATTCCACTGAGATTTAGCCAGATACATCTACCCTAGTATAGTATTCAACTTCGACAGTGTCTAAAGGAAGAGAATCTACAACCTTTCCTTTTGTGGTTTGTTTCTAGTTGCCTGCAAAGTGGTGAGTTTTGGTATTGTGTCTCTGTGTACACTTCCACCCTCTTCTGCAAATTCCTGTTTATAAGAACTGTGATTGTATGGGTTTGGGTTGCCCATGTCTCCCAAGGAAGCCAGTTCCTACCACAACTTCTCCTTCTGGAGTTAAAGAACAATCCCAGAAAGCAAAAAAAAAAAAAAAAATGGCCAAAGAGTAGTTCATTCATTCCTGTAGGAAGTCTTAATCTCAGTTCATTGCCTAGTCTTGGGAAAGCACATTAAGAAGTTTCTTTTATTTTGCACCTCCAGGAAATACAACAGCAATGATGAACACAGAGGCCAGAGGTTGCCTTGGATAATACTCTAAACCTGAAGGCTATTGCTCCCTGCCATCATGCAAAGATTATGTGTATGATCTATAGCAGATAAGATACATGCAAAACAATTCATGCGTATGACTGCTTAAACAAACTTGAATCTGTAATCACCATTAATAATGACAGCCACCACATGGAGGTGCCTAAGGCATTCTTTACAAAGGTCAGTCATAAAACACATTTCAATTCATTGCTTTTTACTTTTGCTATTGCCTTCTAGCATAAATCCAATTACTACTTTTTTGTATGTTAGTATCTTCATCAGCAGCACACAGAAGAAAGCAAAACATACTTAGGTGACACTTTCTTAGCTGTAGGCAGATCTGATTAATGAGGCAGGGCTGAATTTGTAATTCAGCCTGAATTAAACTTTTTTCTTCATGTCAAGATTTCCTGAGTAGTGCAAAATTCCCATTCTAAAGCTGTTCATTACCATTTTAACCACTATCAAGCATACTGAAAGCTAACACACTTCCTAGGCTTTACTAGCCATCCATCCATGTCTTATTATCCCTGTAAATATAATAAGATATGATTTGATATTAACAGCCACAGATTTATCTATTTAGATTGGAAATGCAACTTCTGCTGCTGTATCAACTATCTGGAAACACACCCACTGACTTCAATAAAAATTATACAGAATCAGAAGTCAGAAGAGACCTCCAGAGATCATCTAGTCCAAGATGAATGGATGACCTTCCAGAGCAGGCTCACCTAGGGCATGTCACACAGGACCATGTCCTAGAGGGTTTTGAATGTCTTCAGAGACAAAGACTCCACAACCTCTCTGGGTAGTCCATTCCAGTGCTCTGCCACCTTCAAAGTGAAGAAGTTCCTTCTCAGGTTTAGATGGAACTCCCTATGTACAAGTTTGAGCCCATTACCTCTTGTCCTGTCACTGAGCACCACTGAAAAAAGACACCTCCTAGTTTTGTGTCATCAGCAAACTTACTGAGGGTACACTCTATCCCTTCACCCAGGCCATTCATGAATATGGTCCAGGACTGGACCCAGTACAGACCCCTGGGGAAAGCCACTTGTTACAATCCTCTAACTAGACTCTGTGCCGCTAATCACAACCCTCTGAATTCTACCCTTCATACAGTCCTCAATCCACCTCACTGTCCATTCATCTAACCCATACTTCCTTTGTTTGCTCATGAGGATGCTATGGGAGATGGTATCAAAAGCCTTGCTGAAGTCAAGGCAGACAACATCCACTTCCATCCCTTCATGCCGTCACAGAAGGACATCAGACTAGTCAAACATGACCTTCCCTTGGTGAATCAATATTGACACTTCTGATAAACTTCTTTGCCTCCACATTCTTTGAGATTACACCTGTTTTCTCAAACGGGCCACCAATTGTGCTAGGGACTTTAGCCCCAGGTTTCCATTAGAGTTAGGATTAGATTTCAGAGAGCCACAAAGCCTCAGTCTCCAGGGACACTGGGGCTGAAAAAGTCATACTAAAGAGAGCATGGCACTGAACCAACATTGCTCCCTCTATACCTTCTTTTCTCAAATGGACCACCCATTGTGCTGGACAATGGCTTCCCACACAAGTGGTATCACTCAAGACAATAAAATTATCCTCTCTTTTGCTATGATAATTTCTATGCATTCAAACATCATTAATTCTTTCTTTAAGAATAAAGTTTATTCATTAAGGTAATAAATTGCTTTAAAAAATATAATTATTTAAAAGGCTCCCTACAGAAGCAGGATTATATCCCAGAAGAAATGAAAAGAGGTGTTTAAATGAAAAGTGCTCATATTCTGTACAAACTGGTATGGCGTAATTCATTCTTTATGAATAGTCTGCAATACCAGCTAGGTAATATTTGACTTTAGAGGCAAAGATCAATGTTTATTATAGAAATTATTTTAGAAGACATTTTAAACTTTAGAGTTCTGGATAAATTTTAATCTCTCTCCCACTCACTGTTCCTCCAGAAAAGCATCTACATTTTGGTTATTATTACTTCATGAATACAAATATCAGACCATGTCCTAAGGATAAAGTAAATTCTGTTTATTGTAAGGTAAAAAACAATATTAGAACATCAGTGATTAACAGCAATTAACTTAAAATCAATAGAAAGAACAACTAAAACATGCACAGGAAAAGCTAAAATAAATCCTCATAAAATTTCTGTGATGCTGCTAGCAATGTTTTCTCAAGTTCAGTAATTTTCTAGTAAAAGAAATTGCTAGGTAAATGTGTAATTATATTTTGTGCATCTGTAACTGGTGCACAAAACAGTGATACATTGTTATATTGCATCTTTAAGAGGTATAAAATACAATTCACTGAAGTAATTTAAATTAAAAATGTATATAGCAAGCCTTAAGTACTCAAAAGAGAGCCCTAACTAAAACAAATCATGGTGTTGAAAATTTAAAGATTTGCAATTACAGTGCTTTTGTGCTACACAGTTAAGCTGAGATTGTGAAACAGAGCCACTGCAATCATTTTTAGACAGAGCTCAGACACCTTATTGAGTGTTTTGAGGATGTAAATTTATGAGCAGCCACTAGCTCTTTCATTATTTAATTGCATTATACATAGAGAAGTCCCAATATCAATTCTTCTACTGAAGTACCTATATCTGGAGATATAGTTCAGGTCTCCTGTTCTTTACCTTGGCTCATATCTTGCCCTCCCATTCCTGCAAAGCCTCTTCAGTGAACTGATATTCTGCACCTAGGGTCAATACAACCACTCACAAGCTAATTTCCTGTTCTGAAATTCCTTTTTCCCTACTTCTGCTCTTCTTGTGCTCCTGTTGTACCCTAGATACAGTCAGGCTGCCAGAGAGCCATGGTAACTCAGGACTGGAGGAACGATGTATTGCTACTGTCCAAGATATTTTAATCTTCACATAGGCACCTTTTAAAGGCAGGTAAAATAGAAAAGTTAAGTTCCATAAACTGCCAAAGTACTACAGCTGGGATTTACTGTTAAGATATACACACCTATGGCTCAGGTAGTCTCCTTGATTGTTTTGAAGTCAAAGAGGAGAAATAGGCACCTTCTACAGCACGATTCATGTTAACCTGAAGTGAGTAACTTAGGGTTAAGAGAAATCATACTACAGAAGTTCCAACTTCTCAACTATAAAGGCAGCCTAAAGACTGGTTCAAATGACACCTGTTTCTCAAGTGACATCTCCTTTCTGAACATTTCCAATTACATTATATTACTCCAATTCCAAAAAATCAAAATGTTCTTGTGATCCAGATCACCAATATTCACCTTTCAGAGAAAGACATTGGAATGATAACAACTGGAAGACTGAAGAACTTTATATCTGTACAAAAGAGCAGATATGTAGCTATGCATATTACTTAATAGGTCTTTTGATTATAGGTATAAATATGTTACAGTTTTTGAGCTCTTTTTTGTTCCTGACAGCATGATGTACTAATTGACACTGTAGAAGTATAAAATAACAATTAAAAAATCAGAATGACAACGTTTCTTTACTAGAAAAAATAAACAAAATCAAACAGCATTCTCCAGGTGTTGATGCTGTTTGAACATCCAGAAATATAACATACCATTATTAATATTTTCAATACCTGTTACTTTTTGTGCACAGAACATTACAAACAGTCAAGATGCTGAAAGAACCCTTTGTTAAGTAGTACTCTAAGCTACTTAAATCTGAAATAATATTATTCTTTTGAAGTTGTACCACAAGCAGCTCTGTAGAGTCACATGTGAAAGAAGTTATTGCAAAGGAAAGTTTTGCATTTTACAGCATTGTCATCACAATTTCCTGGTATGTTAAAAGTTCTAATTTGACAATAAATTTTCCAGGTTTCTATGGTATGT
This sequence comes from Actenoides hombroni, assembly GCA_024336885.1. Taxonomy (NCBI): domain Eukaryota; kingdom Metazoa; phylum Chordata; class Aves; order Coraciiformes; family Alcedinidae; genus Actenoides; species Actenoides hombroni. The sequence goes on from WUAM01000333.1 coordinate 390,136, forward strand.
GATATATTATACAGATTACATTCATGGTAGAATCTGGAAATGCAATAGTTCACAATTTAAAGATTTTTCTAAACGCCAAAGCTATTTCATGGGTTGACCAAAAATATTAAAAGTCATGAATTATGTTGAAGAACATATTCTGTACGATTAAATTTTTTCTGAAAGAAAGATTAAAGCAGTTCACAAGCCTATATCTAATACCAAAAAACAAAATAAAAGAAGTAATGGAAAAAACCCAACATAAGTAACCACGATAAAAATAAGAATGTACTGCAACATAGTCAGAAAATAATTTCTGATATATTCTTCCTTTGTTGGCGATATGTACATTTTATAATAGGTGGCAGTACTAGGTTTGTTCTTTTTTTAATGTAAAAGACAAAAAGCCAATGCTTTCTTTTTTTCACCTAAAACCATGTATGTTAGACCCTTATGCCTCTGGCAGGGGGTGAGGCAAAAAAAGAAGAATAGAATCTGCACAATTCCCGTTTTCCCTTAAAGCCCTCCTGGAACAAACATGACGTGCTTTGGCCAAATACAGCAGCAGTCTAATACAACTAGTTAGTTCCAAGATCATTGGCAACTAATTGGTCTGTCGATTAGAGGTGCAATAACTCATCCAGAAAATACACAAAGAATTTAATAAAAGAAAGAAGCACAGATGCAGAATTATGAGTCACCAAAACTCTCTCATATTTGTTTTCTAAAGAAATCTCATTATTGCCTTCTTCCAGGTGTTCCTTTTTGCTGACCTGACTTTAACAAATCACTTCAGTCTGTTAGTAGATGCTCACATGAATAAAAAAATCTCTGCTTTTACTCTAGCAGAATCTTACTTGAGCAATGACAAATATTTACTGATACAGAATTGTGTGCAGTACTTACAAGTGAAAGCTGATCTATTTTGGAGTTGATCACAATTTTCTCTTTTTTTTCTTGTTAGTTCAGAAACCAAGAAAACCATGATGAAAACAAAATGTTTTCTTTGTTAGTCTGGCTGATCTTTACTGAGTAAATAAAATAGCAAATTAGGAGTCAATAAAATTATGTGTAATTACAGTCTTAAAAAAATAATTAAAAAAATACTATCAACCACATTTTACCTCAGATTAGTGGGGGGAGGGAGTTACTGGTAATACAAAATTTTGCTACTTTCTTAATTGCTCAAGCTTTGTTAAATTTGGGCTTGTAACATTCCACTGAACACAAAAAGCATTTGCTATCTGCACTGCACCTTCATGTAGGTGATGCACAATGGTTGCCAATAAAGTAACTCTGCACAGAGACAGTAATTCACACATCTTCTCTTCATTTGCAGAAGTGAATTTATCTTGCTCTGCATCCTCTTTGTGTAGGATACTAAAGGCATCCCTGGGAAATACCTGTGAATCTCTCTTGTACACAATAAAGTCCCTAGAATGCATGTGAAACAGGCATCTTTACAAACACTATGTTTAATCTTTACGAATCTTTACAAACATTCTAATCATGGCCTTAAGTGGAAGAGTGACTCCTATCAGCCTATCCTAAAGGAACCTCCCTTCATGTTCCTGAACACCTGTGATTTCTTTTTAAGTGTTCCCTACCTGGGAGCAAACATAGCTTCTATTTCCTCAAATACCACAACCTGAAACTATGAAAATAGACGTCTGCTTATTTCTCCTAAGAAATCCTACACATACAGCATGTTTTCCCACCTTTCACCTACTTTGAAGTGAACTTTTAAATAAGTTTTCCCTGTTTTCACTGCCTTTAGTTTAAACTCATGAGTTAAAAGGTGAAGGCAACTGTAAGAGTCCTTTCCACTCAATATAAAAGCATAAAATCTATGCTAGTTCAAGAGCTGGTTCATGAAATTATTTCACACTAATCTGAGGAGAGAAGCATCATTCATCAGGAGAGCAAGACAGACAGCTAGGCTGGGAATAAATGCAGCCATCCAATTCTAGCCTATTTTGGCATCCAATTTTAAGATACTTCTGCATGTTTTTCCAGTATCTTAGATGAAGACATCACGGATACCAGCAATTACTTACAAATCCTCTCCCTTAAAAATAAGAAGGCAGAGGGGCACTGTGGGAGATACATCTCTGTATTTCTGCTGCGTGTGACATGTATTACAAGTGTTTCTCTGTTAGAAAGAATTCTTCATCTTTCAAAAATAAACTTACATGCAGCCATCCACTGCTCAGTGGATTTTCTGCACCCATTTGGAGAGGACCTTGCAATGCATCTGAAAATGTTACTTGATTATCATGCAGCAGTAGTAGGTGGTCTGTACATTCTTCTTGGCTCGAGGAAGTGCAGAAGCTGAAATCTTGTTTAAATGATGCAGAGGATGCAAAAGAAGAAGCATTAATCTCCTACTTCTTTTGTAGAATTTGATTTAATTTCGACATTTCTTACAGTGTTCATTAGAAGCAAATACTGTGTAATCCAAGCCTGGACTTGTCTCATATGAGTGACTCCTCCTCTCTGAGGATGTTCAATCAAAACTATATTCTATCAGTCTTTATTTCCTCTCTGCCACCTTTCCTGTCTGTTGATGTAATATATATATATATATAAAAAATGTTAGCTTCAAATGTACTGAAGACAAGGAAGGTCAGAAGCCATGGATTTCATTTATGCTGATGTCCATTTCCACACTATATTTTCTAAGCTCTGCAGACACTGCTACAAGAATTACATTGTTATTGTTTCTTCTCTCCGACTAGATGTTGTAGCCATGATCATTGCAATAGGCAACAAAGCTGTGTAGAAATAAAATGTAGATTAGTACTCTCTTAGTACTGGTGACAACTGAAAGAATAATTGTCTTAATCTACCCATTGTCAAAAATATACTCACTGTATAATAACTGCATGCATATATTCTGAACAACATTTCCAGTTCCCAAGAGAAAACTTGTTATGCTCTACAAATGCATCTCTTCAGCTGCTTCTGAGGCATGCATATTTACGTTCTACTTCTGACTCCTGTCATCCTTATCTCAAAGCTACAATTATTTAGATATATACCTACAAATTATCAAAATTCAGTAACATCTGAATCAACAAATGTTATTAACCAAGTGTATATTGAAGATCACAGTATTTTATCTTAAAAACAACCAACTAGTAATGTAGAGAGTCCTAAATCCTAAAGTGAGACATGAGGAAAAAATTGTCATTAAACAACAGACAGTGCAGATTTGTATCCGTACAAGCTCAGTAATTTAGGCAGGGAAACCCATAGGCTGGAGTGAATCATTTTGGATCTTCCAGAGAAGATGTAAGAAAGGATTTAAAACACCATACCAGCAGGTGAATCAGCTAACAAAGTGCATTGAAGAGAAGTGAGCCTCTGGCAGGGAGTAAAGCAGAACTACTCAGTCTTATTAATTTAGTTATTACAGCACCTGATTTGAAAGGGATTTGATTATAGATTATTTTCCCTGATCCCCAAATGTATGCATTTCCTCCGAAGAGGTAAAAAGTGCAAATTTTCCATAGCTGTTATTTGTGTTGAGCCCCTTTGTGCAAGCCAAGCTCTGTGTAAGCTAGGCATCATGGCACTGGACCTCTTTAGGAAAAGTAGTAAGGATCTGTGACTGGTTCAGTTACGCAGGCACCATGCCTTTTGGTTATAAGAGGCATTCAAAGGAAGCTTGAAGTATGGATGCCTGGGAATCTCATAGTCTTAAACACAGGCAACAGGAGTGATTGCAACATTTACCAAGCTATATGGAAGAGGTGCAACCGCATGGACATTGTAATATTGGAAAATGTAGAGGTATACTAATTCAGACACCCTGCTCTGAACATTAGCGTTGTATATTCCATATCATGCAATTTTCAAAAACAAGTACAAGAAATTTTCTTTGAATAAGCAGACAAAATCAGATTTTTCTTTCTGCTTATATTTCACTTACAGACTCTTTTTGTTCATAGAACTTGTCATGTATTTTGCCTGTTGTCCCTGCAAATATTTGTCTTTAAGTTGAGGAGTTGATTAAAACATTGATTATACTCAGATCTCCACTTATCACTACACCTATCTAATGTGATTAACATAAAGTAGTGAAAGTTATTACCATTAAATGGGTAAAACCCCTAACAGTTGAATAGCCTTACTTGACAAGTAAGGATATTTAAGAAAAAAAAAAACAAACACACAGCAACTCCATTCTGTCTCTGCAAAACCGTTACAAACAAAATTACCAAGTTATTCACGCCTAAAGATGAAGATAGGCAATATCATTTTTGAGAGTTTTTAAACACTCCAAATTACATCAGTTTAAAACTTACTGTTTTCAGAAGTGGTTTATGAGTAAATACACATAAAAACTGTTGATATCCTAAACATTTACCATAACCCTTAAAAATGAATGTATAGTTTTTCTAAGTGTAATAATTCAGAAAAAAAAAAAAGAAAAAATTATGAGGAAAAAGCACAGCAGGATCTAATTTACCCAAATGATTAAAGGAAATATTTTCCAGTTTATTAAGAACAGGTCTATTTAAAATCAAGAAAAGTGAAATAATTAAAATATTAAATTGAAAAATAAGAAGTGCTACCTCCCACAAGTGAGAAAAAAAGATGTTCATATTCATTTGCATATGAAAAATGTTTTGATTGTTACATTAAAAGAACTCCCTTGTTTAGATATGAACATACTAGATCTAAGACCGTATGAATGGTTAAGTCCCTTAACTGCTTAAAATGACTGCAATTGAAAAGAATCAGTTTGTTTTATTTAATACTGAGAGAGCACAACAAATTAGATGATAGTGGCACTCTTAAAACGATCTGGAAGATCATTCTATGCATTAAGGATATGAATTGATTCTAAGTATGAACACTTGATGAAATAAAACAAGTTATGTTCTAGAATCAGAGAATTCACATTCATAGACAACAAGCAGTTGCACAAGACGACACTACAGCCCTGATTTAACAAAGCAATTAAACACAGAAAACCAACACTGCTTTTAGTGGGCTGAAATACATGCTTAAATGTTTTCTGGGTAGAAGTGGGATTGCTCATACCTGCTTTGCTGACTCAGGAATTTTAGATACAGTCTCCGCAAAAGATAAAACTTCACCAATAGGAGGCTTTCCCTGTAAAGGATACACACTTAAAATAGAGTTTCATTTTTCGGGATGATAAAAGAGACTCACATGTTATAAATTATTTACTATGTGTGGTCAAAAAAGTGTGAAGCAAAGTCTGAAAAGCAAACCCAGTTAAAGGGTATCAGAGTGTAAAAGTGGATATAAGGTTAGATTAGATAAGGATTCACAAAAGAAACCTCTCAAAAAGCAATATCAAGCTTACCAGTGAAGAAGAAAATATTTATTAAAAATATTTTTAAATATTTTAAAAATATTATCATCCTCTGCTATTAAAGTTGCAGTTCTTTAATATCATGTGCTCAACCCTAGCTACATTTCTCAAGTTTTAAAACCTAAGTTTTAAAATCCAAAAATAACCAATCAAAGAAAAACAATCCCAAAACAACCAAAACACAACATCCTCCTTAAGTCTATACAGCATATAATAAGATCAAGCATCATATAACAGACTTAGATTTTGTTATATGCATGTTTTAACTGACCCAAAACAAGAATCAGCATTCTGTTCTGCACAGCTGGTGCAATGTAGTATTTTTTTTACTGTCAAGAAATATGTGTGAATGCAAAATGAACTAGATGACTTATTAACATTGTTCCTTTAACATTTAGACTTTTATAAGGACATCCAGGGATTTCAATCAAGTATAATAAAAAGTTTTATATTTATCATATTACAGAATAGTAAATGTAACAGGCTGTTAGCAAAGATGAAGGACGTAGGTATCCTTTTGCTATTACTTACACATATTTAATCCAGGTAAGGGTGCAGCTTAAAAAATGTTTAATTCCTCTACAATGAGTTTTAATTTTGATTCCTTTTTTCTAAATCTTAAAAGATTAAAAGCATCTTCCCCTCCTCCTCCACTCTCTCCCCCAAAAAATACAGAAAGAATGCTAAAGGGGAATGTAGGACATAAAAAGAAGGTTTGAGGTTTCCTAATTCTAACCACTCTAGCTCCAATTTAGGAAAAGAAAATTAAATATGGTATTTATAGCATCCTATGCATTATATTCTGTATATGATATTCAGGATGTATTAGAGTGCTGTGCAGGGTCAAGTCCAAGTTTTAAGAAACTTCTAAATAACAGAGGTTTAGCTAAATATATTTAGCTTCTAATTCTTTGCAGTTTTGAAAATCTGTCTTCTATGCTTCTGTCCTTATCAACTGAAAATATCCAATAGGTATTTTTTTGAATTTTCACTTTAGATGTACTGAATAATTTTTTCATGGTTAAGTGATGCTCACATCCAGCACTTCTCAAGAAAAAAATAATACCATATTTATTATCACCTCATTAACTAAGACTGCCTATCTACCACTGCTGGTTGTGATGTATACTATCAGAGGACTTAATTCTTGTTCTTTTTAATGACATGAGGAGGGGACCAGCAGAATTAAGGGCTAGAAGGTAATCTGGCTGAAAGGAAAACAACAACAACAAAATCTAAGTCCTGATAGATTTTCTCCTTGTCTTTTCTTGCTATAATGTATGTCCAGAAAGATTCCAAAAAGTTGTTGTGATTTGTTGAGTGTCTCAGATCTTTTTAAAATCAGTAGCATATCATACAAATTGGGTCTGGGGCCAAGTCCTACCTATTGCAAAGAGTTCTCTTTAAATTATCTACTGCAATAGCTACATTGAATATACCCACTACTAATTACTACCCTTCATTTTATCTTTAGCATAAAAGTATTAAAAAAATAAAATGATGGAAAAAAGCCCTCTGAATTATATCTGAGAGAACATAAGGTGATGGTAAAAAAGCAAAGCAAAACAAAACAAAAAAATAACCCACAAAAACAGAAAGAGAGCTTTTGGATTATGTTCCTACTTAAAATTAAGAAAAACAAAAAATAAAATTAAAAAAATCCCACCTCTTATTGTTGAAGTGGGTAAATAACTGCATACCACTCCTATTTTCCCAGTTTTTTGTGTTGGAGAAATTATTTTTTTTTTTGCACGATACGTTACAGACAACTGATTTATGACTCTGGTTCACAGTCTGGACAGATCCTGCTGAGTCACAAAACAAATTGGTCTCAAATGTAAGAAAGATACACATAATTCAGTTTATCTGAACACATCACACACAGAAAGGCAATTTCTCCCTGCGATGTCATAAGTAAATAAGTAAAAGCCTGTAGGAAAGCTCCACCTTCATCTTTTTTTCTTTCAGTTTTCAGTCTCAGATTTGGCAATGATTTACAATAGCAGGTGGATCCCCAAGAACTGTTACTGATTTCAGTGGGTCATTCAAGCACTTGTCAATATTGTGGTCCTCGAAGTAAAGCATCACAATATGGAAATTGTGATCCTTAAAGCATCACAATAAGATAACAGAGAGATGGACCATGCCAACAAAAGATGAGTCACCTCCTGACAAGGGGGATGAGAGAGGGAAGTGGGATCACCTGGAGGTAACCTAAGACTAATTAGTATGGTAAAAATCACACCCCTGGGAGGAAACCCTATATGCTAATGTCAGACAGTCTCTGTATAATGAACTAGCCAATAATTGGAGCATGCACAGATGGGCATTAGTTGTATAATTGACAGGTGACCAACGAACAGGTATTGTGCAACTTTTCTTTGTTGTAACCTGTATAAAACCCTACAACTTTTCCTCCGAAGAGGAATGCTAGCTTTGGAGACTATCACCTGGCACCCCTTTCTGTACAGATTACTGCATTAAATGTTAGAAGATGGATTTCAACTCTGTGCCCTCATTGGCTCCTGCATGCTGGGCAAGAACATAAGCCCTGATTGGGGGATGACAATATGGATCCTATTCCTCAATCTTCGCCAGAGTTACACCTACTGCAATACTTCCTTTTGCTATCCATTTCAACAATTAAAAATGCAAGAAGCATTTGTTTCAGTGAACAGCATCTACAGAGATCAAGAGTTTCTCCAGTATGTTAGCATGAACCCCTCATTAAAATTGTCTGTGTTCTCTTGCACAGGTCTTTGCAAAGTCTGCATATGTGCTTGAACTCAGATTTTATGCATGAAAAATCAAAGTATATTTGCAAAATATAAAGCGATAATAAAAATATTTACATAAAGCATTAGTTAATGATTCAAATAAATAATGAGCCTGTAATAAAACTGTTAAATCTTTCTAAGAGGTACTTAGCTTCAGAGCTGTAAATGTCTGTGCAGCTTTTTGCAAAAAGGCAGGGAACACAAGAAAGCAATATAAAAATCGAGAAACTGTCAGATACCAGTTAGTTCACTTATGCTATATATTGTGAATTATGCCATAAACCAGAATATTTAAACTTGATTTTCCTCTAACTTAACTGATTTTCCTTTTGCAATCCTACTGAAGAACACCTGAGACATGCATACTAAGCTGAAGTTGTTTTAAGCTAACCTTTCTCACGCTGTGTTAAACATCTGTAGACTACCACTGAAAACAACACACACACGCACACACAAAAGAGGTTGCAAACCAGAACAGGTAAAAAAAAAAAAAAGTGGGGAGAGAAAGAATCACAATCCTTTATGCTGAACGCAGTTACCTAGACATAGTAAAAAGCACAGAATACTCATGAGGTCATTTCATTTCTGTAGTAGTAGTTTGTTCCACAATTATTTATGCCTGCAAAATCCCCACTCCTAAACTGGTATTTTACTAAAGAGTATATTTGCTAAGCATTATATTCTAGTAGTTGCCACTAAATAATATTGACTCCATTGACTTCCTATGAATGTTAATGGAAAAAATTCCAATGATTCCACTGAGAAATTCCACAGTGCTACCCAAGCATAAAGGATGGTATATCTAAATAAAGATTGTATTAAGCTTGAAAGTTGCTAGGCATGTTTACAGTCTTTATACATTTACTCTTCTATTGCTTCATAACATTTTACATCTGCAACACTTGTTTGGGTTTGTTGTTTTGTTTGTTTGTTGAGAGCTTTGCTTGGTTTAGTTTTTAACCTGGAGTACCAAAAATTGTCAAAAAAACATATATCTGTTATTGCTCTCACTAATTGCCCTGTGACGCCAGTGGGGTTTGGTGATGAAAGCAAAGAAAGAATTAACATCAGGAGGTTGTGGTATAGGGCACAGCTTCAGATCTATAAGACTGAGACTGTAAAAATTACTAATTTTCTATTATATCACTGTCATGTTATTCTCATAATCAAAACATGGGTCATGTTTTAACCTCAACAAGTATATTCTTTCTTAATCACTTTGAGTCTACGAATATGTAATATTATATTTAACTGCATATGTTGCCTTTGAATGGGTTACGGAAATAAAATAATGATAAATAATATTATTTTATATACAGCATTTAGAGAGACTGAATAATAATTAAATTTTATTCCTCTCCTTCTTCCCTCATCCCTCCACCCCCCAAAGGACAATCCATGTCATCCAACTCAATGAGCTGCAAAGATCCACTGGAAAATGTTAGTTAACATCTTTGAGTATTATTTTCTAGTGGCTGAGGGCAGAGAAACCTTATATTTACTAAGCCACACTTTCAAACACCAGCTTGTATTATGGAACCTGTGAACTGATGGAGGTAGTTATTTGTCCTGATAATAGAGGCTCAGTAAATGGACAAAATTCATAGTAGCCTAAATTCCATTTTGACTATTGTGTGGTTAAATAACTGTTGTGCTCAACAGAGTTTTTAATAAATATAATCACATACTAAGAACATATAGTAAGCAAAATAACAACAAAAAGCATTGAAACAAATAGGGTGGGTTTTTTGTTTGTTTTTCAAATTATTATTAGTTAATAAGAAAGATATTACCATGTACAAGTGAAAACTCATTTCATGATCCTGGAAGCACAGAGTAATGTGAATGCTGTTAATAACAGGTGAAAACTGATGATACATGTAGTATGTAATGTGTTATGAAAGTTAAACTTTTCTACTGTAATGCAGTAACAATTAAAGTCCCTCAAACTGGTGACCATGGAGTGGACAGTAAGCATATTTAACAAAATGTGAGGCAAGGCCTTTCCACTATGACTTATGAATCAGGGATCATATCTAATTATTAGAAGTAAAAATAAATAATAAAAAAATAATAATCTAAGAGCCAACAACCGATCAGTTGTGTTCAGTGTCTTTAGTGTTGGTATCATTCTTTTTTTTCAGTCATCAGCCTCTCAAAAGTCTGGTTTGATAACCCTCAGTGATATTTTCTCATGTCAGTTGTGTGACTAATTTTATTTCATTCCTGTCTTTATTTTATTGGTGGGAAACAGAAAAATGCTTTATGACATATTCTGATATTCTAAAATTTTCAGAGACAGTGCACATAAGTTTGTTTGATCTTGATGAAATTAATCTGGCAAATGAATGAATGATGTTAGATTTACTATTATAGATACTTTTGACCCTGGGGAGAACTACAGCACAAGTTCCCAGTATCCTGAATACCAGAGAACCAGTTCATCTGTGTAATAAAATTTAGGTACACTATGAAAATATATGTAGCTTGGATTTATTTCTAGGTATGTAAGTAGAGATAGTGAAATATAGGACCTAAACTTTATTATTCTTATACCGCTACTGCTGCTGAAAATACACACAGACATAATTCTAATACACTAGTGATAGTTAAAATCGCTCTTCTGTGGATTTTGTGATTTCTGGATAAAAAAATAGCTACCAAATGTTACTATCATCAACGCTTTTGGATGAAGTACTACTTTCAGTGTTGATCTTAGTCCTGTGACTGTCACAATTATTTACAGATTTTCCCTTTTCTTAATTACTTTTCCTTTAATTGCATTACAAAATGCATACCCCCTCCAGCTTCTTCAACAGTTCTATTTCTTTCCATCCTGCAGTCCTTCCCAAAAAAATCCCTCTCAAGTTTCATACGATTTAAGAAACTAAATGTTTTCAAGGTTGATTTCTTTATTCACTGCTATAGATTTTGCTTGTTACTTATTACCACTGTTTGTGGTTATGGATGAAGGCTAAAATGATTGACATTCAGACTTTATTTAGAGTGGAGCCATTCAGTCTTCTGGCTACAGGCACACAGACTGAGATTATTTGTTTGCAAGGATTGTGACTGAGACTACCACAAACTGGCATAGCAATAACTTTATTTCTACCCAAATGAGCTCATTACCTTCCACCCACTCCCCAGCTTTAGGACAATGATTCATGTACCAGAGCACTGTGTGACTGATTCTGATCATCTTTTGGAAGAGTTCTAAATTTACAGCCATTGCTCTGTATAACAAAACAAAACAAACAAACAAAACAAACAAACAAAACAAAACAAAAAAAAAAACAACAAAAAAAAGTAATAAGTAGTATCTCAGATTCAGGTAAGGTGTCTGTCAATTACTTAACTTTTGTGCCATATAAGATGTCATCAACAACTAAATATATTATTTTATCAGCTTTTACAATCTAGTGACAGTAAATTGATTTTGAACTGCAGAATATCAAGGCTTAAAAGATAACGAAGCTTAAAGCTTTCACAGGTTTCTAAGTGGGTTGGATAGGTGATCTCAGGGCAACAGCAGGATACTGGACAAGAACAAAGTGTGTCTCAAAAAAAAATAAATCATGACTTTAGAATATACTTGTCAGATTATAATCGCTATTAACTGGAACAAGGAAGGATTTAGGACCAGAGTTCAAAATTAGTAGAAAGACCTCCAAACTGTACACCATTTCCCAATATTGGCAAGACATTAGTGCCTTATTATTTGGTAATTTTTACTCTTGCATATTAATACAATGTATTACAAGCGACAAGTTTTTTCCAATAAAACTGCAGCCTCTCTCTTTCTCCCCAACCTGATGCACCTGCTTTACTCAAGAAATGGCAATTTAGCAAATAATACAAATACATTCAATTATAAAACAGAGAAACAGTCTCACTTTGATATGAATTGCAAACTAATTAGCTGCTGTAGCAGGATTTTATGTGTTTATTTCCTGTGTAATAAAAAGCTGACACAACAATCATTAACATTTTAGGTTGTACTCAGTTTAATATGCAAAGCATACAGAAATTAACATAATAATTATGTTAGAATAAACAGGACACAAAATGTTTAGATTAATTTCACTCATTAAATAATTCCACCTTTACACTAACACAGGCAGTTGCTGTATTTTCCATTGTGTACTACACTCAAATAAATTAAATGTACCTTGGATACTTGCTATTTGTCCTCATAAAATCTTCCCTTAAGAATAGAACCATGACTATGATCAACTCTTAGGAACAAACAAATTCTCAAAACCCGAAATCTGTTTTATGCTTTACAATATCTACATAAACACACACAAAGTGTTGGACTACCAAAAGTGAAGGTTTCATCTGCTTTTCTGAGGACACCCATCATTCTGCCCTTACAGTTCTTACATAGTTAATTTGGTTTAAAACTAAAGGCACATTAGCTCATTCCCATATGTTAATCTGTGGGTTTTTAAGAATCTTATTTTGTTCCAAAAATAAAGTAAACCACATCAAAGTTATATTAACATTGCCCAGGTGAAATCACAAAGTTTAAGGTCTAACCATAGTTTTTCCATCTTGTTCTTCCCAAACTGCATGTGAAAAGAATATGCAATAATTTTTAAGATTTTTCAGCATTCTTGCATTCTGCTGTAGAATTTTTAACTTACACATACTTACAAAATGCTTTCCCCAGTGTTGACTTCTTTATTTTAATCCTTCTATCTCAGAATTGTGAGAATGGTGAGAACACAAGGAGAAGTAGCTCCTTGGAAGAAAGAGAAAAGTGCAACTAGATACATGAACACTGGAAGTATTTCCACTTTCTTAAACTTCACATATAGGCTACCCTTATTGATTAATAATCTTATCTGTTTCATCTTTTGATGAAAACTTGTTTTCAGGGGAAGTCTTTCAGACTGTTCTTTCTAACTTTCCATATATAACTTTTATAGAAAAAACTTCCTCTGTGCCCACTAAACAGCATGACTTTGTGTACACTGTTGATTGTGACAAGACCCCAATTTGACCACAGACCTCTGGCCAACTAATCTCGATCCTCAAGCATTAGTACACTAAAGGAGACTCAAATTTCTGAGTCTTCAACTGAAGTAGTAAACCCTTTAGGTTTTTATTATAATAAAAACATGAGGAAAAAAACCCAGAGATACCAAGAGAAACAACAGAGCTTTGTACAAGAATCTCCCCTATCCACTGTGAGCTTGCACACCTTTAATTTGTCAGCTTCATTTTGTTCCGCTCACTGACTAAGAAGAAAACCACACTGTGCATTCTCCTCTGGTCCCCAGGAAAGTCTTTTTACCTCCTCTGTAGCTCCATCTTTTCTGACAGCAGTGCCTCAACTCCCTGATATGATTTGTACAGCCTTTGCTATAGCAGGCATGCTCAAGAGCTTCTGGTGAGAAGGGACGACCTCCTCCTAGCCCTCACGCCTCATTTTTCCCAAAGGAAAGCAACACAGCTCCAGAAAAACACAACAAACAACAACAACAACCACCAACACCGCCCCCCCTTTAAAAAAAAAAATAAATTCAAACTCAAACCCCAAATGCACCAGCAATGATGAGCACAGCGACACTTCTAGAACAGGTTTTTGTGTCTTTGAAATAATAGCAAGGTATGACATTTTCAAATATTCTGAATTTTATGAAGTAACTCATAGAGAATGCTATTTGATATATTCCAATAAGGGTATGCTATAATAAAAGTTTAATGTGGTTTTAAAACCAATCTGCTGATCCTGGATCAAAAGATCTCTCTCTATTGGCCTTGATGTCAAGATGTTACTAATAACTGTATATTTCATGACTTTAAAATAGAACCATGTTCCTTCAGATACCACCCTGTAAAAAAAACAAGCAAAGAAACAAACCTATCTACAGTTCATCAGATATTTTTTTTTCCTGATAAAAAAAAAAAAAAAAGTAAATCCCAGGACTTTATTACTTCTCCCACAACAGATAATCGTTGGCCAAAATAGGCTAGAATGGCTTCTGTCTTAGCTGAGGAAATTCTGTTAAACACTTAAATCAGCTTTGACTTTTCTGGAGAGTTTAAGGAAAAGTGGCATAGGCAATCTAATGTTGAACTTCTGATTATCTGAAGTCTGTACTGAGCATTATGTATATTATGTATTTAAGTATAATTTAAGTTTACTAAAATCTGCCTTTCATAATAAAATTCGGGCTCCCTATACTATCGATCATACAAAACTGTTTACCTCTGTTTTCATTCACTTGAACTTTTAGCTTTGTTACAAATGTCAGCTGAGAAATACAAGCAATTGAGCTCTGACATTTTTGCTACATGGATTTAAGATGACCCTGTTTAGCTTCCCCTTCTGCATCTACATCAAAGCTGTCAAAATCCTCAGATAAAATACATCATTAGGACTTCAAATATACAGGCAGTTCTTGGACTCATAGAAGTGATTATTGTTTAATTTAAAAATAACTCCTAATGGCAGACAAGTGCAGAAAAGCTTGAATTCAAAGACAAATCTTGGATTTAGCAAATGCATCTGCATTGTTTCTTTAGTAATGAGACATTGGATGATATGCAAATCAGACCCTTCACGCCAAGAAACATTTGCCTTTACAGGGTTACTTACCCTCTTTCACAGTTTCTAAGCTCCTCATAAAGATATCTTCTAATGGTCCTAAGAGATTTTAAGCACCTTAAGAACAGATGAATGAAACAGAAATTCTGAAGAACAGTACTGAAATAATCACATAATATCTAAATAGTTCAATAGCACACCCATGACTCTATCCAAAAGAAGAAAAAACAAACCAACACAAAACAACACTCTTTCTAACTTTGTTAAACTACTCAAAATCTGAACTGGTAAATCCACTCAGATGCATGCAGATATTTCCATCACAGTTTAAGTTCAGTCTAACCATGTTAGTGAGAGGAAAGATACTTATGGCTGTCTAAAATCAGTCTAAAAAGGCAAATTATTTCTAGGGGTGATCTGAAAATTCCTGAATAATAGTTGCTTAGGTCTCAGCTAGCTCAGTTACCTCTGCATCATACACTACTCCAGACTGGAGGTATACCCAGTGTGAGCAGTAGCTGCAGAGGAAATCAAATCATGCTTGTTAGAAACAAAATTCCCTGTATGTCTGTAGAATGATGAAGGAAGAAGAAACAACTGTGGTGGGATCCTGCTTGAACAAGGAGAAGAGTTATAAGTAAGTATCTTACTTACCCTTTTAGTTTATTTCACTAGAATATGAGACTCTGTAAACCCAGCCCTCTTTAAGACTCATGTTAATCTTAAAATACCTCATCTATCTGGGTGGCAACTAATTACTGATTTTATGTAAGAACTATTTAATTAACAAGATAGCTGAGAATAATAAGAGGGGAACCACTAAGATGCCTATTAAATTTGCCTCCATATGGATGCTTCTTCAGTCTTTAGTTCCCTTTGCATCTTCAGTAAGACAGACACTTTCCTTATTCAGTAATGTTTTTGATGTGCAGCATGTTGCACGCTCATTTTAGGTTGATGGCATTTCTGAGAACGGTTGGTTTGATATACATGTACTAACAAAACAGAGATGGTGAAAAATTAATATTTTGTTGGCAAAGGTCAGTTGTATGATAATGGCTTTTACCTACTCAACAGAAATTTTTAAGGAACGTTACAGTAAATTAACCTAATTTCTGTGTGCCAACCAATACATGACCACATCACGTTTGCTCTTTGATAAACTGTTACAGTTCAGCACATATTGTACCAAGATATAAAAGAGCTAAAAAGAAAAAGCTTATTGCATAGACAAATTTAGATTCTTTGGTAATTTATCCAAGAAGAGATCAGCTTTATGTAGAACAAGAATCACAAATATGCAGGTCAAGGTGGGTACTTGTAGCTTCTGACTATATCATTGTGGAAGAAGAAGATAAAAGACTAGATAATAGAAAGCTCAAAAAAGAGTCTGGTGAAAAACTTCTTGTTGTTTTGTTTTTGAGGGGTTTTTTTCCAAATACTGTGGGTTCCTCTTTTCCACCAACTGCTCACACAATTTTAGTTCTTTTTTTCTCAGATTTCTGATTCAACAAAACACTTAACCATCTTCCTCACAAGGAATTCTTCAGTGACCCTAAAATAAACGCTGGTTTATCCCAGCAGTCCTTCCATCCCAATATCCTTTTTCAATCAGTGGCTGGTGAGAGGCACTTAGGTTCTACGAACGCTAACTACAGACCAATGCACCCTGGCATTCTATTCACTTCTACCCATCTGCGGATTATAGAAAGTTTTGCTTGACTAACAGCTATTATGACCACTTCGTTCCCCCATACTTTTTGGGAAGGGACAAAAAAAAAAGTGAGGAAAAAAGCCTTATGCTTATATCACTCCAGGCAGTCCTTGAGGAAAAGACTTCAGTATGCAGAAAATCAGGGAAGGTGACTCTTTCCTCACATTAGGAGTAACTGATGCATCATAATGCATGCTGAGACAGTCAAACCAGACTTATCCAGCCCAATGACATTCTTATGATGGTCAATCATCCAGGAAATTGGGCAGACCACCAAGATGGGTCACAATAGAGAGGTATTTGCTATTATTGAGACCTTTGAGAATCACTATCCACAAGCTAAGCAAAACCAAAGACAGATGCAATACCAGCACCTCTCAATTCACACACAGATTTCAGAACAAACATGACATTACTGTTCCAAATTACATTAACATTCAAAAATCACTGATTCAGACATGCATTCGTTTCTTTTCCTTATCTCCTAGCCTGTTGCTTGTCTTTTTCCTAAAATCTAGGAGGTCTTGAGATTATCCTATGGATTTCAAGACATCAAAAGCAAAAATCTAGCAAACAAAATAGACCTAAGTGAATGTTAGAAAAAGAAACCACATTTCTTGCATTCATGTCTGAAAATTTCATAGTCTGTGGGATGTGAATCCAAAAACTGAATTACTAAAAACCCAGTATTTAAATTTTTCTAAGCATGTTCACATTTTAAAATTTTCTTTTGCTCAGAAATAAAAGTGCCTATCTTTAGGAAGCTTTTTTTAAAAATATAATAAAAATG
>WUAM01000333.1:407337-427766 GCA_024336885.1 Actenoides hombroni
TAGATAAAATTTCCATTTGAAAACTCACAGGTAACCACATTTTCATTTTTATTTTATCATTTTTATCTATACTAATCTTACCTTCTTGTAGAGGTCAACATAAAAGTTTCAACACAACTGCTAGAATAGCATGATCAACAGATCATTAGTCTCAGAGCAAAGGCTATTTGCTGACAAAACTCTAACTAGTACCTAATCAATCCAGTTGGAAATCAAAGAGTACTGAAAACAGCTGGTCTTCAATTAGTACACTGAGTGCTAATCCTTTCTTGACTGTTAAAACAGCCTCACTGATAGAAACTCTGATCTAGGAAGTAAGAGAGAATTAAAGTCTTTACAAGGAAACTTGTGATTAATGAATGAAAAATAGAAAATAGCCCAAACAATATTGTTTTTAATCATATATCATGCGCTCTATATTAAAGCATCAGGAAATAACTATATATTTATATATTTAGAAATATCAACAGGGGACATCTTAAAGGAAAAAAGTAATCTGTTGATATCTACTATAGTAATTTTTTTGCATTTTATGATTAATTTCCATGAGAATCTTGTACATCAACTTATTTTAAAATTGACTAGTAGGTTTTCTGCAATCTTCCTTCATCTTCTATTAAGATCACTGGAATTTAGATTATAAGGTAATACCATAAATTGAAAAACTAATAAATTTGAAGTTTGTTTCTAATCAGATTCAGTTTGTCTTGAGGTATAAAAGCTTCTGAATATTCCTTAAAAACTCTCACTCTCAAAGAGGCAAAAGCCACTTCTTCCCTGTCCACAGGTCTGGTGATCTCCAGAAAAGTGTCACAATCTCTGCTATGGTCCTTTCTTGTAGTGAAAGCTGAGCCTTCAGGATTAAATTAACTCCAACTTCAAAACAACCATAAGCAATATTATCTGTGTATGCATCATCTTTGTATTTTTGTCCTTATTTAGATAATGAAAAAACAAAAATCACATAGAAAGAACAGAATCCTGCTCCTCTGTAACCATGTGATCGTTTTCAATTTCTTCACCCTTCTATCTTACAGATAGTATTGAGAGGAAGTACTGAGCTGCCAAAAATGACATATTTTCCTACCATATTTTTAATGCTTCTAGGATCTCATCTACTGAAAAAAGAACTTGTCTGTCCACCACAAAATTGTCAGTTCTGCTAGTTATTAAAGAACAAACATCTTTTATCAACACAGCATTGTATAACTTGTAAGAGTACTATGAACCACAGAAAAAAAAGAGAACAATAATGAAAGATGATACTGGAGATTATCTCAGTTTCTCATCATGATTAACAAACCCTGGAAAGAAGAGAGACATGCCTTTTGCTAAGTTAAAGCTTTGTTATATTTTGGTGTTTGCTTCTATTAGTAACATCCTACTATGACTGATTCATGATGAAGTATCTAATTCAGTGGAAAAATAGTAATAAACCTCCCACACACATATTTAACAGAGAAAAAGCCTGCAGGTGTATTTTATCAATATGGACTTTTTTATTTTTCCCCCTAATGAAGTGGACATTCCTTGGTCTTTTGCAAGTTATGCAATTATCCAGTGCTCATAATACTTGGATTAGTTTCCACCAACTTATTATTCTACAATTTTGTTACACATGGGATAGAAGCACTTATAACAGGTGAGACATTTCTATCTCAACTCTTCCACCTGAAATCTAGTATGTGAAAGAATTAGCATATGAACATCTTCTCTTGGGAAAGAATTTTGGTGTCAATGCCTTTCCTAGCAAAGAAATCCGAAAAGTACAACTGGAGCGTATTGGGTTGGATTAAGAACAGAGGACTGCAAATCACATTAAAAACATTTGCCTAGCAATTCGGTGAGGATAAAAGCAGCAAAGTAGAGCAACATTAGAGCTATATCTATATATATCAAATATATACAGATATCGCTCCTCACACATGCAAGATACGTTTCTTGATTTTTCTGTATCTATTCAATGACTCACAAATGCATCAGCTTTGTCAGTAAGCAACTTCTTAGCAGTTGAAAAAACAAATAATCTTCATACTTTGAAGATTTCAGATGAGTATGAGTTGGTATTATACTAATAAAAATTATATAGCTGTATAACTTATAATCGTATATGTAAGGCCTGTGCTTCTGCTCTTACAGATCTCATTCGCCTTCATTTGGGTTTTCCAGAGTTACCTGGGCATTACTCACATACTGTGCTACAGAACAACCTCTGTCAATTGGGGAGACATCCACAGTTCCTTCCCAGCTAAAAGGACGAATTCTCCCCCACAAAAGCTAAATGCAGTCTTAATTCAAGACAAGTAAAATCAGGCAGAGTTTACAGGCTGTAGGCTTAAGGATTAAAATCTTTCAGAAAGCTGCAGTTCAGCAGCTACTACGTTTCTGTAAAAACAATATCATACCATAGTACTTCTTACATAACTTTAGCATAGTTATTGGGAATAAAGTAAAGCAAGTTTCAGAAAAAAAGAGAAGGGAAATTTCTAGTGATTCTAAATTCTCTGATATTCTTACAAAAATGATTGTGCCTCTGTTCCTGGAAGTGTTTAAAATGATGTTTCAAAACCTTCTGTTCTGTCTTGAGTTTACAATGTATTTAGCAATGAGGTGTATCCTAAAAAAAATGCTATATGTGTATATTTGTTGAAATATGACCAACAGAAGTAGCAGAAGGCAACTAGCAAAGAATCTAATCAGCAGCATTGCTTTAGTGTGTATCATTAAAACACTTAACTGGGCTTCCTTTATTAAGACTTCTTAGCACAATTTAAAATGCCACTGTAATAGTGACAGAGTTTAAAGTAGGATTAATTACTGACCTCATCTGCATCACGTAAACATTATGTCCTGTATTACACAACCCCTCTAACACTCAAATATGGAAGGCAACATGACAAGCACAGAAATTTAATAGTGGCTGTTCTAACATGACTTTTAATTTGCTAGTTCCATTTGAAGTCAAAACCAAGTAAGATTGTAAATAAGCATGAATTATTAAAAACTGTCATTGAGGATAACACATCAGAAAGTTGGGTTTTTTTAATTACTGAAATGATCTTATACTTCTACTACAAACTGCACCAAACAAGCTTCTCTCTTACACATATTACTGCTGAAATGTGGTGATTATTGGTAAGAGGAGGTAGTAACTAATTGGATAGCAAAGGAAAAAAAAAAAAAAAAAAGAGTCAAGTCACAGGAATAAATCCCAAATCCTACAGAAAGATTATGTTATTTCCATTAATTAAACAGAGCAGACAGGATTTTATTCTTGAAAGTTTCATCTAAACTCTCTCTGCAACACACTCTGAACTTCACAGAGTGCAATTTATTAATCTCAGAAGGATAACTGTCTGGTATGGTTGTGGTAGGATTGAACACACATCTTCAGGGAGCCCAAATATTTCAAACTGGGTATTTCAGATAAGAAACAAGAAGTAATCAAAAGAAATTTCAGCTACTCTAAATCTGACTGCATGGTAGAAACCTCTGATGAGAGAAAGCAAAGGAAAATTACAGGCAAAATTGACAACAGGGAGAAAAACAAAAAAAGGTGAATTATGATTGTCAATTCATGGAAATTTCAATGACAAACAAAAAGTTAGAAAATCAATGTTTCTCTTACAGGTGTAACTTTGGCCATGGATCCATTAAAGAAAATTCAGAAATAAGAAATGAAATAAATTAAAATAATAAAAATAATATCAATTATATTCTTTTTAATATAAATAATAGTTAGATATCAATAGAAGACAAACCTAGAGAACAATCAAATCCAAAATAAAAATATAAAACCAGATTATAGCAAAAATACTGTATAAAGAACAAAAGGATTAAAAAAAATAAATAGCATACTACTTTTCTTTGGTAAACCAGAAAGAACTTACTCTCCAAATCAAGACCAGGAAAGAGAGATGTTTATGATGGCAGCCTACATGTGTATCTAAAAGGCTATTATAAATAAAAAGCATTTATTTAATTTATTTCCTTACTACATATGTTTGAGGGAGAAAAAAATGTGTAGTTAGAAAGCAAGGAGAAAGGCTGCCTCTCTCTTGCGACTGGAAGTGTGAGAATGAGGCTTCAAAAGGAGAGTGAAGAGCTTGTTTATATCAAGGAACAGACATAAACCCAACCTTTAAAAAGGGATGGAAAGGAAAAATAATTCCTCAAGACACTGACAAAACCATTTGGAGTTTGCATAATTCAACAACTTCATCTTCCAACCCAAGCTGCCAGACTGTTCAGCAGGACTGGAACAAATGTCACTCTACTAGGATCCTTTGGACAATACAGAGATTCATTTTTTATCCTTTTAGTTCTTCTGTTTTACCTAGAATTTCCTATGATAGTTTAACTTAATGAAGGTTTCTAACCAAGACCAATTTTAAATACCGGGTCTTTAGCAAGATCGCTGTAACTCAGCAGCAATTCCTATCAGGGCCCTGCTTGATGAAGAGTTCTGCCTCAAATGGCTGAGAGTCATAAAAAGAATATTTCAGGCATCATAATTTCTTAGCATGAAACCTTCAATGGAGGAATGATAAAACTTTCCTTGCCAATAAAAGACAGCAGTAAGCTACAAAACATTAAGGAACATTTACCAGACCAAAATAAATTGAAAATCTCATCCCAAGCTTTTGTTCATTATAATTTATCAGCAGCAATGTGAACATGTAACAAATGATGCAATATGAAGATGTAAACCAATAATATTAAGCTAGTAGACTTCATTATCATCTCACCAGGCCACAGATATCACAAAACATACTTGCTATGACTGGAAAATTAAAAATATTGAAACCACATATTGTAAAAAAAAAAAAAAAAAAAGAAAATCATACCTAGCCTACCTCTCCATTTACTAGAGGTGGCCTGAATACATTTCACACCTTGAGAAAGTTAAAAGAACTGAGCTGAAAATAAAAATTACTGAACAGAATTAGTTCTGTTCTCACTCAAACCAGGACACTGAGAATGCCAGGTATGTTACTCAGCAGATGAAGCATTTATCTGGGAACTAATAATAGAGCAGCTTACAATCAAAAGATTATAATTAATTTGCCATTGAAACAACTCTGAAAAACAGGCCTGTTATTATCTGTACGGTATAAATGAGGAAGAAAAGACAGCAGTCATTCACCCAGTAAGACCATACTAGGGTCAGAAAAGAAATGCAGAAATTCCCATTTTCAACATATACTTTCCAAATGTAATCTCTTTAAAAACA
This sequence comes from Actenoides hombroni, assembly GCA_024336885.1. Classification (NCBI taxonomy): domain Eukaryota; kingdom Metazoa; phylum Chordata; class Aves; order Coraciiformes; family Alcedinidae; genus Actenoides; species Actenoides hombroni. The sequence goes on from WUAM01000333.1 coordinate 412,571, forward strand.
AATCGTATTAAGTGCTAATTATTCACTGGGATGAGGTTTTGTAAACTACCATAAAGAGCCCCACTGGGCTTGGGAGGTGTAGGAATGAGAAAGGCTAGAAAGGCATAAGAGGACAGAGCCTACTATTATAGCAATATTAATTAATAATTCAAATATGGGTTATGTTTAATAGGTTATTAAGTCATTGGGGGTTAATAAACTGACTGACCTTCAACCTTGCAGTGCAGTAGGCACAAGGTAGATTGCTTTTGAAAGAATGAATGCCTCATCATTGCATTTGAAAATGAACATGTTATTTGATAAGAATGATTCAGTTTATTACACATTAACCCTAATATGGAAAAGTGGGTAATTAGCCATTAAACTCTGTGTAAGTAATCCACTGTAAAAGAAATCAATATTTATCTTTTCTTGCTTTCAGGAGGTGATCATAGAGAAATGAGATTTTTTTATAAGCAGGTCTCCCAGTAGCAGGTATAGTATTTCAGTATTAAAATCTACTATCAATACAGTTGGGTGAACCATGGCACTCACACAATACTAAAAGCATACAGAGACCTATGTTAATGCAACAGTAATTTAAACTCACAAATTCGAATCCCTTAAGAACAGAGTCACAAATCATAAATTTGCACAAGGAAATATCCACAGTTACAGCATTTTTGGCAGAGATGTTACAAAGCATGTGCTAAAGTCCTTTGAATTCACAAATTGAATTTTACATGCAACATGGCTGGTATGCAAATTTCAAATCTGGTTTCTACAGACTCATTTTTCTGTTATTATGATGTGCAATAGATTTAAAATTGGTATCACTGGCCATGAAGTTAGGGTTTTGTTAGGTAGCTTTCTGTTCTAGTTGATAGTTATTCACCAAGTAAATCACCAAGATTTTTCAATAATACAACATTTCTATATAAATTCAGGAGCCTATAAAGCTAGAGTATTAGGTATACTGAGAATATCATAAGAGTAAAGTAGTTAAATTTGCTGTGGAACACGGATACTTATGGAATACCTAGAGTAAAGGGTTAGTCACTTACCAACAGATCTCTGCATACAGTAGTGACTCAGATTTTATAAAAGTCTATCTGGGACCATCAGTGGGTGGTTAATGGCAACATAATCATAATAAACATTATTGTTTAACCCTGCTGTTTAAGTAACATTGCGTGATTGAAAGCAGAGAATCATTTACCCTTATGACTGCGCATCCCATGTATAGTCTACATTTGGGGATAAATTATCATAACATTTTTCTAAACTAATGTATGTTTTCTTTAAAAATGTTAATTTATGACTGTGCCTTTGGATTGCATAAACTGAATCTCAGAAAAATATTTTACCCTGTTGTACAGACCAGCTTTCTCAGCTTAACGTACAGACATAACGAATTGTAAAATACTAAACATATAATACATAAACACTGCAGACATCATATTCTTTCTATGCTATATATGGTATACTCTCAGTAGAGTCTGCAACATACTGATGCACAATAATCTGTTTAAAAACACGTCTACTCTTATTCTATAAACACACATTCTTGAACCTATTACTCTAAATTACATACTACTTTAAATGAAATTTGTAGACTTCTTATTTTTCTATAGTTAAATAAATTTTAATAAAGACTGTGAAGCTCAGTGAGACATAAACGTTTAATCCACATTAAATAAACATGCAAGAAATTAAAGATTTATTACGAACCAGCTAGACTTTCTTACAGTTAAGGAATCATCACATTCTTTTTATCCATAGACTGTGCTTCCTTGAAACATTAATTCAAGTGGTTAATTAAAAAAAGCAAGCAAAAAGAATTAATGTTCCACCACAATTTCTAACATGTTATTCAGAACAAAATAAATCTATAGAGATATATTGTTGACTTCTAGTGTTTTAACAAAGATTTTTCATACTTGCAAAATATAAAGGCAAGATTATGATGAAGCACTTCTGGTGTCATGTTCTAAGAACTAGAAATAAAATTAAGACCCTACCCAAAGAAGTACTGCTACTGATTTTAAAGAAGAAAAAGTGAATCTCTTTGTCTTCTCTTCATATTAGTTGAAACCAATCTTATGAGGTATAAAAGAATTTGTCATTCCAGAAGCAAGTCAGGTGTATTTATATAGAGACATATGTGGATAAAGCATATGTTATTGTAACCAAACACATAAAGCTCCAGCAATCAATGGAAATGGTCATGTATCAAACAAATACAATTTATGCAGTGTGAATTGAAAGGGATTACTCTTTATAAGGGTCTTTAGAATCAGTACCATTTGTAGTTAGTCTTGCTAGAGTGCATTGCCAGAATGTGCATGATGAATATTTTGCAATTTTATTTTTTTTAATCTTTTTGTTAAAAAGAAAAGGGGGCCAGGAGGAGCTGTTTCATTGACTTAAAGAAAGAGGTTTTGTTTCAGAAAAAATGTAATTTGTTATCAAATCTAGAATATATAGGAGATACACTACCTCATGGCCAGATAATTTTCAGTTGTTAATCATGCAGTCTAATTTACACAGGACAGTTTTATATATATGAATATACAATGGATATGGTATTAAAATGTAAAGCAGGAACAACACATTATGACACACAAATATTTTAATAACAAAGCACAGGCTGTGTCCACTGAACATGAAATTCCTACAATCCACAAATAAGGGATATCAAAATCCTTTGATTTACTGAGGAACTGTGCCCAACTCAAAATTAGGAGGTTTGATCTAAGTCATCCGTTCCCTGTCACAATGCCAAGTTCCATCATCCTGCACTTCTACATCTCCTTCTGGAGCATGGATTTCAGGGGAGAAGGCTTAGGACATTAGTTAAGATCAAGGAGAAACATGGCATTGTCAGTCAGAGATGCTCATGATAGGGTGGGGAGTAGGGCACTAATACTAAGAGGAAGTCTTACATAATGCTTCAGAATGCATTCTGCAGAGATGCTCTCTGTCCCTCTGTTCACCTTTAGCCATCCAGGGAGTTTCTCCAATAGCACAGCTTCTGTTTTGCTGATGTTATGAAGATAGATAAAGCCCATGTAGCCATTTATTTTTTTTTTCCACCACATGGAACACCTTTTTTGACCTCTGCTATGAGCGGTGACAGAGGAAAAAACCTAATAATGAAATATTTGCTTGGCCTACATGAAGGACAGTGGGTTTGTTGCTGCTTCCACATTTTCCTAGAGATCATAGGAACTACTACAAAGTCACTCCTGTGTTATGAGTTATTTTGTTCAGCAGTTGATTTCACAGACCAATTCTTTTTCCACTGGGACAGACTTCTCTGCTTCAGTTCCAGTTTGAAAAACTTACACTGGCGGTCCAGTAAGACCATTTGTCAAGCTTATGCATTAGTATTTGTGAAGCAATATGTGTTTCCCAGACTGAAAATAACTGATAGGTGTAAATGCAAAGTATTTTGTTATTTCATGAGAAAATTTTTCATTTTCATATATGCATGAGAATATACAAAGGAAAGCTTAACAGTTCTGAAATCTGTAATGAAAAACACAACCTCAAAAAGTATGTCCCAACAGCATTTACAAATATACTCCACATTTGTTTTCTTCCCTGCAGAGTTAATACTTTCAAAGTGTACTTGTTTATTATTGCACAAATTCAGCTACTTGCTGCCTGAGTATTTCAGGTTAATGCATGAAGCCTTAGTGCAGACTGGACTAGATCTTTATTTGTATTTTATCCAACAGCTTTATTGATACAATTACTTTCCTTATGTACAAAAACCTCTGTGTAGACAAGGGGAGCAATGCAGTTATCCAGGTTATTGACATTAAAGGAAAGATTATTACTGGTCTACATGTACAAGAACAGAAAGAGCGCAGAGGCCTTCTCTTTCCCAAATCTTCTCTCTGCATAAATGCAGTCTCCTAGCACGTTCTTGATGAGATGGTGAAATTCATCCCTCAGAAAGTGAGAGGTGTCAGGAAATTAAATCTTAAATATGACTGATGGATCAGACTACACAGAGAAAGAGACCCTGCCAAGTATTGACCTAAGGTTGCAAAGACCACATTCCTGTTAATGTCTAAGCAAAGCCTGCAAAGCAGACACTCACCCAGAAATTCCCTTGAGATGAGCACAGAGCAGAGCCTTAGAAGTGCAGTCTTGCTCTTAAGGTTACACATGAGCTTCCTAAACGCTCAGTCAGCAATAGGAACATTAGCCACTGCTTCAGTCAATCAGTTTCCAAAGGTTACAAAAGCACTGCCTAGGACATGGTTAAGATATAATGATTTATAATATATTAATCCCTAGTACAGTCTCAATACCTTCCTTTCACAGTTCTAGGTTTCTTCTAAGCTGCTACATTAAGACTGTGAATCAATTTTACATCTTAAAAATCTCTAAAAGATGCTCTCGATAAAGCATACTGGTCTGGTAAAAGTCAATTTGACCTTTGCAGGTCTGTATAGTTTTCTGAGAGTTTAACTTTAATTACAATCTTATTCAACTGTTTTTTTCCAGAAAATAATGTCATTTTATATGTGCCTAGCAAGCACTGGTTGACTCCCATTTTCTTAACCTTAATGGGACTTACATCCAGGTTTGTTTGTTACCATATCAGTTTTAAACTCCTTAGGTAAGGAGACTATATTTGCTCCAAGTTACTTCAGATTCCTGGCCTCCAACATCTACCAGCTTCTGAACAAGACTTTGGAGCAAGATATCTACAACACACAGATGTTTCAGAGATCAAAATCTATGTCTAAGTAACAGGAAAACCATACCTAAAAGCAATTGAACAAACAAGAAATAAAAATTCTGTCTGCCTTTGAATGTTTAAGAGTACTACAGTGATATGATTTACAGGATGTTTTGTAAAAACCAGTATTATCTAAAATTTTTGACTCTTCATTTGTCAAAATATCCTACTGGTATTAAAGATGTGTAATTTATAAAAAATAATTTTACAAAAATAGACTTTGCTCCCAAATGCCACAAAAATATAACAAAATCCTGAAGGACTTCGTTTCTGTCAGTTTTTAACATAAGCTTGCAAGATTTATAGAGAAAATTTTGCTCACATGAATATTCAGATGCAATTGCCAAAACTGAACCTGAATATGTTTACGTACATTTATACGCTTATAGAAAAGTACCTGACTTCTTGGTGAATCTTCAGCATTCATTTCTTGCTATCACATTAAAAAAAAGAATCCCATAGTTTTCAGAAGTCTCCAGCATTTAATCTGGCTTCCAAAGGCTAATAAAAATAATATTGTGACATTTATGTTAATTAAGACATGAAGTCCAATTTGAAAGTCCATTTATGTCAAAGAAAGCACTCTCATTCAACAGGTATTGGATTAGGGTCATAGCTAGCATCCAGTCCTTTTCATTAGATTTTATTTTCCTTATATTCCCTCTAAATCATTCTTTTAAGAAATGTGCAGTTCTTTGGAATAAACATACAGACTTTGAAGCTTTTTAATGTGTTAGTGGTAGTTGCTGCTATTTTAATGAATCAAGTGAATAACACTAAGTGATACATTAACACGGTAACAGCCAGTGGAATTATTGCTCACATGATGTATTAACAATGTATTGGCCAGCGGGAATAATACTCTAGTAATATATTAAGAAACATCTGGCAAACACCCAAGCTAAACCTCCATGCACTGCAGTGTTAATTGTAATGTCACTCTCAAATTATTAGCACTTTGATTTTGCATTTAAAATCGTAGGTACTTCATATTTGTCAGGATCATAGTAGTGGACTTTTTGAAAGATCATGTGTACTGAACACTGAAGGGCAGATATTACATTTTACAGCAGTTTAAACGTTCCTTCTTAACTGCTGCAATAGTGGACTCATTTTTGTCACCTGGCATTATGTACGTCTGTGTTCTTTATGTGTTTCTTCATTCTTTATGTGTTAAAATTATTTTGCCTTACAACCAAACACAGAAGTGGAGCTCCAATTACGCACTTTGTTCAATTCATCCTGTAGATCTAATGACTACTTGTGACATTTCTTGGGATTTTCTAGAATGTGGGAAATGTGTTTACTCTTTGCAGGCATTCAGAGCTCTGTAAAGTACAGTACTATGACACTTTCTAAACTTCTTCATATTTGCAAATGAAGCATACATCACTATAAGTGGATCACAATAAATCATACAATCTTAAGGGAAATTAAAGAAAATGTAAAAAAAAAAAAGTGGGATCAAAGATTTCCCACATTTTAAGAAATAACTAAAATTTAACACTTCAAACACAAAGAATTTTTTTCCAAAGTACTCTGCTTATTAGCAAATACCTATAAAAATCTCCATCAATGAAAAATGACCTATTGCAAAATATTAATGAAGAACTTAATACTGTGGCCCATGTAAGTATATTGCAAAATTCCCCCTAATTTAACCTGAGGCTGGAATGTTGTCCTTTGTTAACAAAGCTCTTGGAGAAGGTTGTTACATCAAACAGATATTATTTCTTTTATTATATCAATTTTACCACTCTGCATTTCTCCAATTAAGACAAAATAACAACTTGAGTTTTGCAGATGCAGAATTTTCACTGAAAAAAGGATTTATTTAAAAGCTGCACCATTTTATCTTTTGTTCTGTAGTTTGTTCTCAAACAATTTCTTTCAGACTTTAAATCTGAGACTGTTTTAACCTCTACTGTGCTACTTTCTTGTGTGTACTACCACAGACTGAGCCATTCCCTTATGCCAGTATAAGTACCTCTGAATTTTAAAAACAAATATATTTTCTTTCTTTCTAGTAACATCAGTAAAGTTCACACTGTAAGAAATGATACCATTAAAAGAAAACTCAGACTGCTAAGTCATGCATAACTAGGTTAAATAAAGACATGTACTGCTGTCACCACCTATTGGCTATCTGTTTAGGTATAAAAACCAAATAATTTAGAGAATTGAAGCTCATTTTAAAAAATGAGCAAACACAACAGAAGAATTAAGAAAAAAACATTAAGTTAAAAATCTCATATTCAAGTCATGAATGGAGAGCAATTAAAAAGTTTAAGTGTATGCACAGGAATAAGAGATGTGTCCAGTCCTTTGTGCTTATGAGTAGAAAGACTACTTCATGGTAGCTGAAAGAACTGACAGAGGAAAGGATCCTTAATCTGGTTACATAAACAAACTAATTTCTGACAATCCATTTCAAGGATTTAATCTAAATTGCCAATTTAATTTAACGAGTTCTGTTTCTATTACCAATTAATCTTTGGCAGTCAGCTTGTATGCAATTTATTTAAAAACTAAAGTAACATTCTAATAGTCTACTTGCATACTACACACAGAGGAGTAGTGATATTCTGTGAGAACTCTAAGACTGGGTTCCAAATGAGGTTTTTTTTGTTTTGTTTTTAAAATATAAAATCCAAAATAATATTGATAAGACTCTGTAGTATTTTCATCTTATTATTTATGAATTCACTACAAAAATATGAATACATACTTTTAATTGTAATTTTAAACTGATCAGATATAAACAAGAACCCTGACCTGTCAATGATCAATGTATAAAAGAATGATATTTTCTGGTTATTGCAGTTTGCTTTGATTTAGCATTTATAACATGTTTTCTGTCTCTAAAGGACATTATACCAGAAAACACCTGAGTGTACGGTAAAGCAATATAGGGAGGAATGTGAGATTTCAACAAAACACAAAACATGTGCTTACCTTTCCCATATCAGCTTATGAGGCTTCTTTCAATTAATCTTGAAATCACTTGATGAATTGGGGTCTGACTGCACACAAAACATAACAGATAACAAAGGGCAGGAAGCTCTGTCACAGAGACATGTTCATGAGCACCCAAGGAATAGAAATCACTCTAAATAAAAAGCCAGAACAGGATGAGCTTACTGAACTGAAACAACTGGGCTCATTTGTGGCAGAAATTGACCTTCGTGTGAAGAGGTTGCCAGACTCTGGCCCAAATAGTTCAGGCACTTTCTTAACAAAGAGTGAGACTGAGCACCTCACGTTCACACAGAGCAACTGCTCTTGGAAGAAACACCACCACCCCAGGAAGAGGATTCCAGTAAGAGAAGGGGGTTTGCAATCTCACCCAAACAAATGATTAAAAGTCTGCCTGCTGGCAGATAACTCCTGAGCAGAAAACAGGGCTAGATTTGTCATGTAGGAGTACTCACTCTGAATCATTCACTCTGCTCTCCACTTAAAACAAACCTTCTCTGTGTAATTGTAATTGTCCCTAATTACTTACGACCAACCAATTATTTCAGTGTTAAGCTAATACTATATATAGTCAATCTGCTTGCATTTTGTGTCACACAAGGATTCTCATTTTATGTACCGTAGTCCTCCATTTCCCTTAAATGATGCCAAGTAAATTAACGTCAAGGTTTCTGCCTGCTAGTTTGCTCAAACAGACGTGTCATCTTAGATATCTTTTAAACCAGTTCTGACATTTTAATGGGATATAATTATTATAATGAGAAATCCATTAAAGAAAGGAGATTGAGGTCATATTAGGAAAACATTCCCCCCCCCCTTAGTTATTGTATGCAGTGAAGTCCATTGATCTTTTAAAACAAACAGACTAAGATTTCTAAAAAGCAAAATAAGTATAAGATCTTTATTCAGGTAAAACAAAGTAAATCTAGTGTGAAAGCAGTTCTGTTTATATAGATCTAAGGCAAAACATTTTCTATGTATATTTGCAGTGACTTTGAGTAACTATTAATGCTTTTCTGCAGGTATACGGTCCTTAGAGAAAAAAACAGAGTGGCTTTGAATTCCCCCTTTAATCTACCCTGTATTCTATTTTGTACATCTGTCAAGCCACATAATATTTCCTATGTAATACATACCTATAGAAAGCATCTTTTTATTTCCAGCTGGCATACTTCTAAATTCAAACACTCAGACATAATTTACTTATATTTTCCTCTATATGTGGATTGTTTATTTACTTCACAAACTTGCTCAGAAAATGTAACTGTACACTAAGCCATTAGTATTCTGTTGGGCAGATTTGTGTTTTGTGTTGGAGGCAGTTCACATTAAACTCAAGGTCTTAATACTCCTTTGAGGCTTCTGAAGCCCCATGGCAACTCTTGAAAAGACTTTTATTTCTTCAGCATATGTAAATTGGATAGGGTGAAGTCAAAGTGATTTAAAGCTAACATCTCTTCAAGAACTCAGATGAGACAAAGGTTTTATTAAATGAAATAGTAGAGGAAATTGAAGTTCCACATTTCAATGTAATGTGATCATGAAGATGGAAAATAATATTTAGTGAAATTAAAAGTGCAGGCTTGAAATTTACATCACTCTTAATCTACATCTGTTCTTTTCGTTTAATTTATCTGACATGCCCCACTTCTTCCAGGGGAATTACAGAACAAGATCTATTTGATACAGGGATATTAGCAAGACTGCAACAGGGTCATACACTGATTTATGCAACAATCTTTTTACTATATTAATTAGGCAGAGATAATAGTAAATTAAAAAGAAGAGTAAAAGTTTGTATCACACACAGATCCTTGACTATGCTTGTAATTAAATACAATATTTATATTCAGATGACCTATACTGTTATTTTAGATTTCTCAGGAGAGAAAAAAAAATAAATATTTCTCAAAGTTTCAACCTGAACATAGAATTGGGTTCAAATTATTTCTGTATCAAAAGTGAGCATATTTAACATTTACTGAGGTGTCCAATTTAAATGGTGCTACATTAGGGCTTAACAGCATATTACTGTTTGTCAAGAGTGGATCTGTACCAGGTTGTGTCATGAAAGTCTTTCATCCTGTACATTTTCGCAGGCATTCATAATTACTTGTTCAAAGTTCAAAATAGTGCATTACCTAATAAAGTATTTTAAGTATTTTTCCCAGAGTTTGAAAAAGCAAGAGAAGAGTGAATAAAAGTAATGCAAAACTTGTTTATATCTGTTTAAGCTTTGCATTAATTAATAACTAATGACAGAAAGAAACATGGACAGTACAGCCACTATAAATGTCAGAAAAGGAAATTTTGTTCTTTGGGGCTTTTACACTGTAAGAGGTAACATTAGGTGTGAAGCACTGGATTGAGGGGGTCAAGAACTCCAGCATATGTCTTTCTAACCTTCTTCATTTTTACATCTACATTCTAGCAGCAGACATGGAATATTTTCAATGAAAAGGAGAAAATTGTGTAAAATGTTCTGTACATTACTCAGGGCAGTTTTGACTTTTACCAGAAGAGTGGAATAGAACCTATTATTTAAGCAAGAATTCACACAGATATAAAGAAGTTAATTCTTACCATTCTTGCTTCCTGTAGACAAATGAAGAATTTCAAATTAGTTGCACCAGTTCACATTTCAAATTAATGTTTGTCCCTGTCTACATTTAGCCCATATCCAAAGCTAAACTATGGCAGTTGCTCTATCACCTGATAACCCCTCTACAGCAGAGAAGAGGGATTGGAGAAAGGAGAAGAGACATGAAGACTGAAATGAAAGCAGGTTTAATGAAAGAGCAAAACTGAAACAAAACTAACATATAAAAACTAATATATAAAGTATACAAAGTTATACTCAATCATTGTGAATATACAGTGGTAGTGAAAAACAGGAGGGCAGTCCTCAGGAGCACAGTGGTAAGCAAGCCTCTCCAGCAAAAAAGGGAAGAAGGAGGAGAAAGACGAGGAGCAACAGAACCAGGAAAAGCCCCATGCAGAAGTAGCTGCTGTTCTCAGCAATATTCCTCCTTTATACTGATGTTTATGGGATGGGATACACCTGTATCCAATTGGGTCAGCTGTCCTGGCTAACTTCAAACTGCTAATGGCCTGCAGACTACAGCTGGCCTATGACTCTGTACCAGTAGAAATAGGACAGTCCTTCATACAGTCGTGATTTAATAAATTATTACAATGTATGCTAGCCAGAAGCACTTTGCCTGATATCTAGACTATTTCCCCTTTAAATTTAATACGTGGTGGTTGAAGACAAGTATCTGTACAGTATGAAGAGTAAGAAAAGCACATGTATATTTCAAGACTTAGAGATTATTTCTTTATCATGACAGCAAAATGGCTTTATATGTTGTACTTTCATTATCATTCAGGAAGTTCAGAATGTTATTTTTCCCCTCTACAAAGTATATGTATTTTACATTGATTTCTGGTTCCCATGTCACGGCATACCTAATTTCAACAAAGTGAGAAAAAAAAATAAAATCAATACTATGCTTGTGAGATAGTATGATTTTCTTTGAACTGCCACATGTTGAGTGTGTATGACTGAAGCAAATCTTACGTCACCTACAGAGATGAGAGGTGCTTTGTATCAAACAAACCTATCTATTATTCAAAGAGCACTGTCCACAGACAAAGAATTTCTTACCATTGTTTATATCTATTGGTTGACTATTTAATTGTCTAACTACATATATTACTTGTTTTCCAGATCCACAACTCTTAAATATTTGATATAACAAATAAAGTTGTCCTGTTAAGTTGGTTCAGCCATGTATTAAAAGAATTCAGTTCTACTATGGAGATCAAAGGGAACACAAGTGCCGATACTTTAGGAACACTTCAGGATGCCATGTCTTGAAGTCTCAAATAACCAAGACTGTCTTCTCAGTCCCACTTCTGCAACTGCATTTCCTTCCAATCAACTATGTCTGTGAACAGCAAGTTGATATTGCACATCTAACATTTAGACAGGGATTAATAGGACATGAAAGATTACCATGAAATTCTCACCCTAAAGTCAATAGTCCAAGCCTTGAGCAAGGCCAGGCTTGAAGTGTTGGTGGTAGATTTACGCCTTCATACAACTGAAATAAGAGTTTTCTGAGGTTGAGAGAAATTATGGAACTTCATTAAAGCTGCCATCATCGACAAATTTTGCAACGAAGACTGCGTACTTGATGAATGATGCTGTGTGCTTAAGTGCACTGTCTGATTTAGAGTTCAAACCTTTTGTAGTACATTCCATGAAGATAAAATATTTAGTGCCACTATACTTTAGGCTCTATATTTTTGACAATATGTTTCATGCCTCATTTGCCACCGAAGTAATGAGATTTTAGTCAATGTTGAAAGACTGACTTCATATTTTTCATGGCAAAAAACCAAATGGGTTATTTTTCTACACTAGTGTACTGCTAGTTCAATGAAGCCCTGAAGTATATATAGACCTTGAGGCAGCTAAAGTGTAAAACATTGACTTCACAACACAGAGAAGACAAGAAGTAAAAACATCAATTCTTGATTGTAGCTGCTTATCAGTTCCTAGAATATAGTCTCCCACTTACATTTTTTTTCCAAATAGTAAGGTGCACTGTTACAATACTAATCTTTTCAGAAATAAACTAATTCTCACAGATATAGAAATATAAATCATAGATGTTACTTGTTAACGTGTTAAGTAAGATTTCTGTCCTAACTCTAGTTTTGCTTTCTGTAAAACACTTGGGATTACAATGGAATTCTGAAAATATGGATTATGAAACAACTAACAAAGCATTTCATGAAACACTGATGATAATTTCGCTCTTTATTTTCACAGAATAAATAATAGCTCAAACTACTGTTTTTCTGAGTATTGAAATCAATAAAATATGTACCCATATGTTCTGTCAAAAGACAGAACAGTGTTTTTATTTTCAAAAATGGAAGACAAAGGGAATTTTCTGACACTTTTACAACACTTAATGTGCAGACACTAGCATGGTCTTTTACCACATAGAGAAATGAGCCTTACCATGAAATTCTGAATTAAAAAAAAAAAACAAAAAACAAAAACGCAGAAGAAAAAAATCATACTCAGGAGCCCTGGAATGGCCTTTAATATACCAGGTATGGCTTGCAATGGTTAACAAGGAGTTTGCCCACACTGAAATCAACTGAACCAACAGTTTAAATTGCTAGTTTTAACAAGTATTGACTTAATACTAACTGGAGTACAAAGATTGCAGAACAGCATAAAAAAAACTAAACCAGACTTAGCACCATTGTGCTGTAGCCATGCTTGCTATTACTAATAAATATATCTTAAAGCTGCACTTTAGCCACTTTGTACTGTATATAGCCAGAAAAGAACTAGAGATGAAAGAGATTTATGAGATGTCTTTAAAATTCAGAAAAAAAAATACGTTAAAACAATAACAATTGATTGCTTGAGTTATCTTTTCTATATTATGGACTAAAAAATGATATTAGAAAAGAATCAGTGCCTGGTTTCAAAAAGGAAGGTGTGACCACTGTGGAATGTTGTCTCTGATATTCAAGGAAATGGTTAGCAAACACCAATCGTTGTTAAGGAAGGCTTAATACTGCAAGATCAAATAGATTACCAGCCATGAACTGTAAATAGGAGGGCATGTTATTTACACAAAGTTTTAATGAGAGTTCCAATTTTTCTGCTTCCCCAAACCACATTTCAATGGCTAAACCTCAGGCATAGATATTTGATAGTACTACACAGCACTACTATAACAGAGATTTTTAAGGTAGGCAACACAAAATATCTAAGCATTATTTTTAATTAGAGAAACACAAACAAAACCATATGAAACAAAGATAATGATACTGTTTGATACTGTTTGTGTTTGTGTCTGTGTCAGAGCAGGCAAGCAACTGAATTGTGCTCCTCATCTTCAAGGGCTCAATTTCCAGAGTCTGCCATTTGCAATGGAATTTCATGCTATTCCAGAACTGGGTATGATATACCCTCTGTATTAGCAGACATCTGCAGAGAGTAAAATTCTGACTTAATCTGAGGACACAGCAAGGCAACATTGATTTTAGTTATGCAGAGCACCTACCTTTTGCATAGCTGTGCAGGAAGAAAATGCTTATCATGACTATTTAGAAGGTAAGCGTGTTCATGTGAACTGTAGGAAAAAACAAGAGGGAAAACGTGAATTAGAAGTCAAATTAGCACCTGATCTACAGCTGAATGTTGCAGAATTAAATGTGTAGCATGACCTATTCCAAGTTCTCTCTTCTTCCAGTCATATCCATTCTTCCCTCATTCCTCCAACAGGAGCAGCAGTGCACTAGGAATGGGATCGTAGAGTGGCTGATGGTAACACAGAGTAAAACTATGGAACTATCTAGCCTCTCACAGTCATTTTTAGCATAATTCATGCCCATCGGTTCCCTTTCCTGCTGCAGTCCAGAGGGAAGCAGATGGGACCTACTCTGCAATCTTCTTCTGAAACTCATATTCATTATAATCCAGTTTTGAAAATGACAGTCTTGCTGTCAGCAATGCTACTCAACCAAGGTTTTTTTCCCTCTACAGAAGGAAAAATTACCTTTACAATAAAAGGCTTTGCCCATAAAGGTCATAATGTTAAAGAGATGCAAACAAGTGAATCACCCTTTCATCCCTGGAAGCAATCTTGTTTCCATTCCAAACCTCGTACTCGATCTGCGCATGACTCCCTAACATGTCGTGTGGCTGATCCTCCTCTGATATTCTTCAGCAAAGGCAGAGGAGTGAATGGTTTTTTTCTACTGTGTCAGAAACTGCTGCTACTTGTTTCACTAGTTGCCAGATTGCTAGCTCTTTTTCTTCCTGATATTCTGCTCTGAGGGAGGCTCCACCTCAAACACTTTGCTATTTCATGACCATTTATTTTTAATAAGTCTTTATTAAGTTTTGCTTTTCCATCATTACAGACTATACAGAAAAATCACTGGATGGAGAAATAGTTACATTTACTGCTGACAGTCTTCTTGTGTTTTTTAGTATAGATCTGTACTTTAAATTAATTCCATTCCATTTAATGGTAACTTTCTGCATGGACTCACTTTGTAAAGTGCCAAGGGACCTAGAAAGATCATCTAGACCAACCCCCCTGCCAGAGAAGGATCACCTAGACCAAGTCACACAGGAACATGTCCAGGCGGGTTTTGAATGCCTCCAGTGAAGGAGACTCCACAACCTCCCTGGGCAGCCCATTCTACTGCTCTGTCACCCTCACAGTGAAAAAGGTTTTCCTTGTGTTTACCCTAAATCTCTTGTGTTCCAACTTACTCCCATTGCCTCTTGTCCTAACATTGGATGACATTGAGAAGAGTCTGGCTCCATCCTTCTTACACTCGCTCTTAATATATTTATAGACATTAATGAGGTCCCCCCCTCAGCCTCCTCTTCTCCAGGCTAAAGAGACCCAGCTCTCTCAGCCTCTCCTCATAAGG
>WUAM01000333.1:427866-485592 GCA_024336885.1 Actenoides hombroni
ACAAAAGGTTATCAGATTAGTCAAACATGCTTTCCCCTTATGGAATCCATGTTGACTACTCGTGATAAGCCTCCTTTCCTCCACATGCTATTTTCTTATATGCTGTGGGAATGTGCAGATTCAGGAATAAGCAATTGTCCATTAAAATGGACAATTAATGAACAAATTTAACGGTCCTGTGTGAGATCAGTCCAGGTTCTATCATTCTTCTATAATACATACATCTCAAGGAGCAAATACCACTTCTCATTGGTCATTCCTACCTTGGTCAAGATTAAATAAGTGAAAGTAAATCATAATGGAAGAGATAAAAGGCAGGCAAGGGTCCACCCTTATCCGGTTGCCTTGGGTGGATCAGGCAATGCATGGTTGTGAATGAAAAGAATTTTACTTCCATGTTCATCCCTGTGTCTGACAGGAAAACTGTAGAATATGAGAACTGTGCATAAATAGGGTAACAGTGATAAACATTAATAAATCCAAGAAGACAGTCAGAAGTGCTGCTGATTAGCAAAGCTTCTATGACTTCCCTATGCAATGCCTCAATCTGACCTGAAGTGACGAGGCATTTTTCACACTGCTGCGTTTTAAGCAACAGCTCTGCGGATTAATTCCTTTGTGCTGTCCTGACATATATTTCCTAGCTAGATATTTTTTAAGAGGACAGAAAAGCAAAATATTTAAAAAGTCCAGACTGACACAATCACAGAATCCTGCCCTTCCTCTCTTTGCAATAGAATACATGAGAACTTTATAACTAATGGGTCTTTCTCTTTGCATTTTTTTTTTTTCCTATGAATTTGACCTCAGGTTCAGAACATGTCTTTATGCCTTCTGGTAACCTTGAAGAATATCTAGGAGTATGCAGAATCTTAAACATTTCTCATTCCCTCAAGTAAACCAAAAAATGTTACAGTCTGTTCCATATACATGAGTTACTGCCTTCTAGTGCTGATGAATCAGGCATACCACGTACCCGCTCTTGCCAAAAGGCAAAAGTGGTTATCACTTCCTTTTTGCACTGCTTACGTAAATTATTTATTACAAATTCAATTGAATTTTAAAATACAAAATATATTAGTTGCCTTAAATTTAGATTCTAACTTAGTTGGGTTTTTTTACCCCCCTAAATGTTTAAGGCATTTAAAATGCAATACATCGAAAAGAATGTTGAAGAAGTTATTTAAAAATAATACATTGATAAAGCACACGCTTTGTTGCTGAAGTGGAAAGATCCTAATTCACTACATATGATCATGCACCACATGCAATCAGAGCACAGCTTATACATATACATGTTTTGTTTTATGTATTATATTTAGCTTCCTAAATAAATGAGAAAAGAGTGTTCCGAGTTCATGCAGAATTCTCCTGCCCAACTGTGCTATCAATTCTCTCATCCTCTCTCTTTCACTTCAGGGTTATAAATCTTTGTTTCTCTTTGAAGAAGTTGCATTAATATTTAATTGGAAAACTTCATAAAATGTTAGAAAAACATTACACCAAACAAAGTAATGCCCCAGAGAGTAAACAGCAGGATTTTTGTTATGTAGTTTAGTTGTGCATTTGCATTTCATTCTAATATCACTGACCTACTAACAAAAAAAACCCAAAACTGTTCTCATTCTTACTGTGTACAGGAAATGTGGTTCTCTCTAAGGAAATTAAACCCATGAAAAAGTGCCATCTAACTTGCCCTTTACCTTGGCCATTTTAGGATGGAAGCTTAAAAAATATGAACTTGTTTTCAAGGCGTTAGAGAAATGCATAATTAAATTAGTAGCTCTTAGCAATTTGAGATACATTTCATTGTGCACAACTCTTCCTTTTGATTTAATATCACTTACTTTATGACGCCAGATGCATTATAACTCCAATATAAAAAGGCATTCAGGAACTGAAGGTCAAACCCTAGATGAATCTGAAAATATAAAAAATTGATAGATTTTGACAGAGAAGTATCACTGAAAAGAACAATTCAAAAGATTAATCTTGAGATGAGGAAATTTAAGGGCTATTCTTATGTATCATCTAACATGTTTAATTTATTACTCTAAAATACTTAACGTTACATAGGTTAAGAGAGGGAGTATGTTGCACTTAAGATACTCTGGCTATGAGAATGATGACTTTCAATTTCTGGATCATCACTGTAAAGAAATGTACTATGAGAAGCCCCTACCATCTACCCCTCAACTGCACTCTCCTTGTGAAGCTGAAAAATGCATTTCATATTAGCATCTTTTCAGTTCTAGCACTTTTTAGTAACCTTATTTATCTGTTAGCTGTTAGGATATTTATCTGTTATCTATTAGGATTCAGGTTCTGAAACTGTGTGTGTATGATGAACTAAGTAATGCCTATAAGAATGTAGTATTCTAAGGTCCTACACTGTAGTATTTGCTGGCTTTTCACACACAAATTACACCATTTTAATGTAAACTATTAATGCATTAATAATTAAGTCATTGATAAACCCTGTATTCAGACTTTTATTTTAATTTAATGTATTTTTAATGTTAAGCAATACATTTTAAAATAATTTTGCTGAAAACCTCCTTATATATACACAACTGCTTGATTTTAATACCTATATTAATAATTTCAGAAAATAACTGTTAAAAATCAAAACATAAACATCTGTGTACAGAATACACTTCTCAATGAAAATTTAGAACCACATGTCAAAATGGTGACAGTTTGTGTAACAACAAGCTTAAGAGTCAATCTTTAAAACTGAGAAAACTGTTTCTTAGCTGACTGTTTTCTCTTGATTTTACAGTCACTCAGATGTGAATCCAGAATGCATATCTCTGTCTGTGTAGTTTAAGCCTTTTCAAACACAGAATTTCCACTGGTGTCTCAAGTGAGATACTGCTCCATATCCTTCTAAGTCCCAAATGAGTACTCATTCCAGTTTTGAAAGTCCAAGATGTATCTTCCTTTCTAAAAGTATTCTGTATTTGGGACAAGTACAGAATATATAATAGATATGCTGTACAGATCCACTTCAGATTAGAAGGAAGATTTTATCTTTTATCTTGATGTTTCTAATTGTCTGTAGAATACCAAAATGTGAAGTTTAACTTTTGCACGTACAAATTCCTCTCTCAGACCACAGTAGATTTAGAGAATAAATTAAACCCCTACAATTCCCTTTGTCCAGGTTATCTGCAATACTGTCCAATGTAAACTGCTGCTTTGTCCAGTTACTGTATTTGAACTGCGCTAAATTTTGCTCCTTTATCATGTAAGTTACATTAATGTACAGTCAATTCTAAATTTGGCCTGTCATTTTTGTCCATGAGCATCATTTAAAGGTTCAAATAAATCAGATGGTGAACATGTCCCCCTACTATTTCTAAGCTTTTTATGCTCTAAAAACATGCTCTATAGCACTTTGGATCCCATGACAGTTTCTTAACTCAGCTTGATCACTTGTTCAGACCAAGCTATCTTCTTGAAATCTGTAGCCACCCTGCCCCCTTAGAACCCAGACTGCTGGTAAGCACACTGTGGAGAAATTCAAAGTGTTCCTGCACTGTCAGTATAGGTATGGCTAGGCATTTTGGCTCCAAACAACAGGGCTTCCAGAAATAATGACAGATAAGAACCATCCTGATTCATCTGTAAACCAACTTTCCCCCTTTGTGCTTGAATCCAAAACAACAAACTAGCTTAAATGGTAAGTATATTGAGAAGAAATTGAGAAGAGCAAGACATTTAGTCCTCAAAGGCAAGAACTAAAAAGTCTATAAATTATGAACCTAGAGAGACAGAATCTGATTCCATATGAATAGACCTAGTATATTTCAGCATCTTTGCCTTCTTCAATGGGAATTCTCTTTGTGTAAATAAGACTGCCTGCATTAGGTTGACTTCTCAAAGGAGCCTAAGTAATGCAGAGATACAAAACCTACTGGGTAAGATTCACATATAAATTAATGTTCTTGTCTTCTGCAAGGACAGTCTTCAGTCTTTTAGTGTAAATAAGAATAAAATCCTTAAGCTTTCAGTGGGAAAAAGAGTAACTCAGGTTCCTTTGAAAATCCAAACCAGAATTCTCAAGAGGAGAAGGTAACATAAGTAATAACATAAATAACATAAATAATAAAGGTTTCTTTATCAGAGCTCTTTCATCCATCGAACGTTTGGAATCCTATACCATGCAAAAGTACCAAGTAAGGGTGTTTGCACTTTAGGATTAGAATAATGGAGGAACATTTTGTAGAGACAGAATTCCCATTAATGTCAACTTCTAAACAGTAATGTTTGTATCTGTGTTTCATACTTAGGTAAACGTGCTCAATTTATACGGTTATTATGAATGTCCACTATGTACCTAAATAATTACATGTGCTGAGTTGCACATTGAGCCTTATACTTGCAGGATACTTATCAAAGACATGTTTATTCTACATTTTCTTTTAAAATTCATTTAAAAGTATAGATTGATAGAGTTGCTGATCTTGTAAGAAACATTTTAAATAGTGAAATACAAAGCTTTTTTAAAGTAGTCTGTTTTTTAATAGCTCTAAAAATCCATTAACAACTTCTTTATATATATACAGTATAATAATTACAGCTATGACTCATACAAATCAACCTTTCAGATATCTTGTCATAAAATAAAGGTCAAGTTACAGAAAATCTGAAAATAATTTCTTGAGGAATATAAATGGATAACATTGTAACTTTCATTAGTTTTAGCTTTTAAAACACTCAGAACTTATTATTAAAGTTAATTTCTGATGACTCCTTTTCAAACTAGAACTTTAATGTAGCTATACATGTAAAATCTTTATGACTCACACTAAAACGTTTATGGCACTGCTGTAATTTCATCAGTGGTTATCAATCAACATTGTAAGAAAAGGTCTGCAGTTTTATACACCATCTTTTTATAATGCAGGTACCAACTTCCTATTTAGAATTACTCTGATCTTACTTAAAATGAAAGAGAATACTGAAAGAAGTGTCATACAATCCAACTTTAATAATATGTTCATCATCAATAAGCATTGAGAAAAAATTACTCTCTTAACCAAGAAATTACAACCATAAAAAACTGCAGACTCTGGCACTAGAAATCTTTATCATATAATTATGTAGAAATACTATATTTAATTAGCCTCAATTTAGATGGTTGTTGCCACAGTTTAAATTAAAAAAGGCAAAGGGCTGTTGATAAGTCCATCTGCTACGACAGTTTTATAAGTCTGCCAGGTTTTGCTTCATGTTTACATTAAAAAGGTAAAAGCCACACAGAGCTAAAACAACTCTTTGATTGTCAGTTTAACTGAACAAAAAGAGAAAATGAGTGGCTTAGTATACATGGACCTCTTGGTTGAACCACTAAAGAAAATCAAATAATTTTGTCTAAAAATTAATCAGTGCATGAGGTCATTTTAGAGGAAATAAATGTGTCACTGCCACCTCTATATTCCCATCAGATTACTGTGACAGTAGAATGTTATTACCTTTATTTTAGGGAGTATAAACTAAATAATAGTGCCTGCAACCAAATTAACCCATACTTATCTTCTGTAATTTCCTCATAAATTTTTAACACATATATAAACATATATCAAAGTGTCAAGCAAAATTTTGATTCATATACTTGAAAACATAATTCAATAACACTGATTGTGTATTTTTGAAAGTGTCTCTTATTAAAAGACATTTAACAAAAGAAACGCATGGAAATAGTAAACCCAGAGAAAGATGAATGACATAATTTCCCCACCTTCATTGCAAAGGACACATTTTTTCAGTTTAGATGAAGATGATCTGAACTATGACTTATCAAGGTTGAACTCGATGAACTTAAGGGTCTTGTTCAACCTAATTGATTTTATGATTCTAACACTTCAGCTCTGAAATTGCACGGTTAAATTTGGAGGGTTGGGAGTGTGTACACATCTGGATCAAGAACCATATACATGGTTTTAAATGTTCTTGACAAGGTAGTTTCCTGCAGCTCAAACCTATCATCAGCTATAAAGTCTTGGAAGAGAGTAAAAAGCTAAAAATCAGAGAGTCTTTTTCAAGAGGAATAGAGAAAAACAATGTCCCAGGAGAACCCTGACTGAAGAATTACGTTTTTGCTTCTAACACAAAGAGACTGACTACATAACTAAGTTTCATGTTTTGTACCCATTGGATACACAGTGCAGTCAGAATTTGCTGAGTTATGCAATATATCTGGCATTATTATAATTCCTAAAGTTGTTGGTGCAAGCCAGTGATGTTTTAAAATCAGTATGTAAAAAAGGTGCATGCAACACATGCACAACAGCCCCTATCCTGCCCTACAGCAGAAGAGCATAAAGACAACCAGGTCCCTCACTGAAGTAGGCAGCATAACCTGCATTCCTCTTGCCCTCTTCTTCACAAGCATAGCTGAATTTCTGCTACTGAAGTAAAATTTGCCATCTCTCAATTACGGTGGTTTATTTTTTTCACAGATGCTCTGCTACTTATGCTACTGAATTGTTCTATCTTCTAAAAGGATGTCAATCCATATAGCACTGAAGCCCATGTTATACAGAATTATTTACAACTTGGTATTTCATGCAAAATTCACATTCTTAATAGGTTCAAACACCACATTTATTCAAAGTGGATTTTGCCAAAGACATACCCTATTTTACAAATAAACTGTAAATGTAATCTCTACCTTTTTTATTTTACAAGTTAGATCAGAGAATGACATTAAAGATGATGTAAATTAAGCCTATACATATTTTATTTTTCAGGATAGTTACTGATGAATTATATAACCTGTGCTGATGTAGCAAAAAAAGTGAAAGAGATTAAAACATTATTAATGCAATTATTATTACTGCACAAGCAATAAGACTAATACCGGAGGGCATGTTAATTCTTTTTGTTGTGAAAAGTAGTGCAAGCAACATTTATGAGAAGGGATCTAAGTTTTAGTAATTTGCAGCACTGCAACTATTGCTTTGTTGTCTTAAATCTGCTCAGTGTAATTCAAGAGGGTTCACAGTGTCCTTTCAGAAACATCATTACTTATGGTTTAAATCATTTAGAGGGTAGCAGTCAGAAGAAATACATGGCAACAGAGAAGATTTCTTATCTCATAGAGTCAGACTCTGAAGCTAGAATCCTCAGCACACATTTCTCTCTGAAATTTCTTGTTAGGCAATTACATAAGCAGTGCCATTCTTGTTGTCTCATTAGCAATTTATTCTTGAATTCCCAGAACTAAAAAGATTCATTTGTCAAGATACTGCACAGTCAGAAGGATTAAAGGTTCCTCGGTCAGCTGTAAGTTTAAAAAAACATTTTTTTACTCAGGGATATGAACCATATAGTTATTTTCAGCAACCCAGTCTTCCAAAAGTAGGTCTCATTCTTCAGGGTAGCTTAAGTATCAACTTGCTTTCAAACCAGAAGCAGCATATAATCTCCTTTCTGAGGAGACACTGAGTATTTGGGGTTGGATTCATTAGTGAAGTTGCTA
This sequence comes from Actenoides hombroni, assembly GCA_024336885.1. NCBI lineage: Eukaryota > Metazoa > Chordata > Aves > Coraciiformes > Alcedinidae > Actenoides > Actenoides hombroni. The sequence goes on from WUAM01000333.1 coordinate 435,356, forward strand.
AAAAGATAGCAATGGTATGCAGTGGGATCTTCTGTCTGACCTGATTTCATACATACTTTCATAGAATCATTTAGTTTGGAAAAGACCCTTAATCATCGAGTCCAACCATAAAGCTAACTGCCAACTTCAGCGCTAAACCATGTCTCTGCCTACATGTCTTTTAAATCCCTCGAGGGATGGTGACTCAATCACTTCCCTGGGCAGTCTGTTCCTCTGCTTGACAACCCTTTCTGTGAAGAATTTTTTCCTAATATCTAATCTAAACCTCCTCTGGCACAAATCTTTGAATTGAAAGAGCTTGTGATGTCTTCAAAGATTTAGCTTGGTCTTTTTAAAATTCAATGTAAATGAATACAATTTTATCTTTGATAATACCAGACATCTTCAATAAAAACTTGCTCTGACAAACTTTGAATTAATTTGAGGGCCAAGATTTGATCTCTGACTGCAAGGTGCATTGCAATTCACTCTACTGTATCCCACCCTGATGTCCTGTCATCAGAAATTACAATATTATCAGCTTCTCAGCTGGAAGATGAATTCATTATGCAATTTTTCCTATTTTCCTACACTGTTTTTCTGTGCTATAATATTTAACAAACTTTGTTCATTAGTGTGAATATTGAACATTTCTAGCACATCCATACCAACATTTAAGGGTATATATATACAGAAAAGCTTAAAGGACATAAGAAATCAATAACATGTCAGTAATAAAAACCCAGAAGAAAGAGTCTCTCTCTATCAGTTGTTCTTTAGGAAGTCAAAAACAGTCAAGGTGATAGACTTAGATAGCTTACAGAGTATATAAATTGACTTTCTAGTTTTGTGCACTTCTAACCAATGAAAATACAGAAAGTGTTACAAGTAAGCCATAGGAAATTACACCTAAACACAAGGAAAATCTTTTATATTGTGAGGACGGTCAAAACCTGGAATAAGTTTTCCACAGAAGTTGTGGAGTCTCCATCTTAAAAGATAGTAAAAATCCAACTATAAACAACCCTAAACACCATGCTGACCCTGCTTTGAACACAGGGGGCTGGACTAGACATTCTCCAAAGTTCCCTTCCAACTTGGACTATCCTGTGATTTTTACTTCAACTGCATTTTTACCTTCAATGAAACAGAACTATTGTTTGCCTACCACAGAATGAACAGAAACAGACCTACCCGTATCTCTCCAATACACTGACTAGTCCAGGGAAACCATGTAACCCAATAGCAGCTCCAGGAAACTATTGTAGACAAAAGCCAGTGAAAGGCTATTTGCACATAAATAGAGATGAGAATGAATGCTCCACTGAAATGGCTGAGAACAAAGTTGCTTAAAAAAACCACTAACAAACAAACAAAAAAACAAAGTACTTTACAACCAGTATTTTATCAATGTAGTCTGAGTATTTTATGTGCTTACATTCACAAGCTGTTTAATCACAATAATGAGGAACAACATAAAGACTTTATAATGATGTTTTCACTGATTCTAGACTGCTGTCATCTGTGGATTCTTGAGAAATATCTTTCTCACAATACCCTACAGATATAGATTATCTTTTGCAAGCTATGATATCAAATGAGACCAATCAGATGGTTCTACAATTACATAGAAAACAAGTTGCATTCTCTGTGAGATGCTTCCATTCTCTACAATTATATTCTTTTGCTAGAAAATTTATGAATTTGGTTTTGTCCGATTTTGTACTTAATCCTAGGGAAGAATGGACATTTTCTGTTCTATTTCTCTAGTTATATCTATAAATGGAAATAAACTCACAAATAGAAAGTTAAACAATTGTGTTGAAGGATTTGGAATGATTTTCCTTCTACAGTGAAGTGTGGTCTTTAATGGGCAAGGCCCATTGTGCTTCTGCAACGTTCTGCTCTTTTCCACAAGCAGTGAGATTCATCAAAAGAAAAGAAAGCAGCTGAGCTTTCTAATGTCAAGCAGATAGAGCTGTAACTGCATGCAAAAATGTGGGCACACTTCTGGAGTGTAAATTCATTATATAAAGAAAATGTTCTTTAAATGTTTGGCATTTCTTTTCTTGTTCTGTCCTTTCATTTGTGCAAAATAATGGTGGGACTTCATGTTCCATATGAAAATATAAATACATTGCAAGCATTCTCAGACAAACAGGACTTAAAATACATGCAAAATGTAATTATGTCCCCTTCTAACTACCACGTGCAATGTAAAGAGCTTTTGGTGGAGGTAACAATCAGTTCTATTAGCTTGCCTGTCTTGGATAACTCAGATAACTGTACGGATTCTTATACAAAAAGAAAAAAGAGCCCCATGCTCATGAGACTCTCCATAACATGGTCTTTTATTAAAATTGTATGTTGATATAGAATTATCACTTCTATTTCATTAAATCTTCCATTTTTTAGCTTGTCTAGCTATTGGCAAGGGCTTTTTATGTTGCTTTCTTTTTTCATTTCCAGGTAAAATTATACCTGAAAATAGAATCTAGAGGCCTTTATATAAGTTTTCATTCTCTGGTGCCTAGAGACATTTTTTTTCTTTTTTCTTTTTCTTTTTTCTTTCTGATATTATGGGTTCTGTCTTCTGATTTGTTAAAGAACTATGTACTTGAAATAAATGGTCAAAAGAATCAAAAGGATAAAAAAAAGTCCTGCTATTGCATTTATGTCTGTTTATCTGCAACATCTTCACATCTTTCTGTGTCGGTAACAGTAATACTAAAATAAACTAGCAAATGAAACATTAATAAATAATAGTAATAATTAAACGAAATAGTAATAATAAAATAAACAGTGAAAATGTTTCTGGTCACTGCATTGTATAGCCTAATTATTTTCAAGATTCTAGAAATTCACAAAATAGTATATAAAATACATATAGAGTGTTAGACTGCAAAACAGGAATACCAAGCACTGAGGTGCACATCTTCCGAAACACACAAAACCCAGCAGAATTCAAGGATTAAAGGAGACATGACAGTGCAATCACAACCATGTCTTCTGACACTAGAAGAGCAAAAGACAGCAATCTAGATGTATGTGTCACAAGGTAGGAAATGTTCTGGTGCATGGAGTACATCTTATAAATAAGAAAAACTCAAAATCCACCACAATCAATCAACATCCAGTTCTGTTTGGACATAAAACTGAATAGGCAAACATCAAGAAATATTTCTCAAAAGAATCAGAATAGTGGCAGTAACATGCATCTCTTACAAAGTACATTTAATCAGCGGTTCTCAAAGCACTTCAAAGAATACAAATATCAGAATCAACAATTTTATTACTGGTAAACCTCAGTCGGAGAGAAGCAGTCATTGTCATAAGACTGTGGAGCAATCTGGGGCACAAATGGGAACAAAACTCAGATCTTATTCATCCTGGCACACTACTACTGTTCTCATAGGTGAAGCTATTCTTTAAAATCGACACAACACAAAGAACACAAAGTGTGAATCTATTGAAATAAAACAAGAATCTATCTTTACTTATGCATGTTGTATCCCAATGTAATGTTTCATCCCAAACACTATGATGGTACTTAAAAACTGAGAAAGTACAAATAAGCTAAGAATAAATGCAGTGGTATTTTAAATGTAAATACTTACTTCTATCAAGCTCAGGAGAACTATTAGGTCTGTGACTTGAACAATTTCCTGAACTTACTCTATAGTTTCCTTTATAGTCTTCTTTAGATTATTCACATATGAATAAATTCGATTATTGCAGATGTGTATCACATATTAAACGTATACATATGAAGGTTTCACCTTGACTTACATGTCTCTTAGACATCTAGAGTCATACTGTTTCAAGTACGTCAATGAATAATGCAAAACAATAGCCAGTATAGTCCATAGGATTATTCTCATGCAAGGTTGGATAAATGCTGACTGACCTTAGGCACTCAAAAATTTTCCATGTCTTTAGATGCTGATATTTCTGTCAGACAATATGTGCAGATCCCTTGCCAGAGTTCCAAGGTGAAACTGCTTAGCACTAGGGATTTGTAAAGGAAGCCTCAAACCACTTGAAACACAACTGATTTCAGATCTCATTTTATAATCTAAATCAGAAGTGAAGTTCCCAAACCCTCTACTGAATATCAGCTTCATGTGAAACTTTTTTTCCCTACCATAAAGTAGAGGGAAGGTTTCGTGTGAAATTAATTCTGCAATGTCATTAAACCTAGAATGTAAAACTAAGCACTGTACAAATCTAGAAGTACTGTTAAATCCCTAATCCTACAGGTAGCTTGCCATGACAGTATGTCCTGGTTTGAGTGAAAACAGAACTAATTCTCTTCAGTGATTTTACTTTTCAGCTCAGTTCTTCTAACTGCCTGCACTGTCTGAAGTCAGCAGCCTGTTCTCACAGGCAGTGTCTGCTCCTAGCAGTGATAACGCTCAATGTATAGAGTTAGTACTGAGGATTGGTGTGCAGACTAAGGCCATTGCTGGATCTTGTGTTCTACATTGAGAGGTGCAGAAAGTAGAATGCTGCACCTGCAGGGATGAGCGAACAGGACAGGTGACCCAAAACTGATCAACGAGGTATTTCACCCCATATACATCATATTCAGTATAAAGCTGAGGGATCAGGAGGGTCTGAGTTTTCTGCTCAGCTCAGCTTGGGTCCTCTTCTGGCTTCTTCCTTACTTCTTCAATGGCCAGCATCTGTCCATTCATTTTGCCTTCAAGCCTGATCCAGCTCCTGAACAGAGTTCCCATCTGCCACTGGGCCCAGTCTGGAACTTCCCCAGTGCCTGCTCCAGAGCATCAGTGGTGATGGTGATGTAATTGCCATTGGGAGGGATTTGGTTCGATACTGGTTTTGTATATACTTGTATATATTCCATTTTTATTATTATTATTTTCATTTTCATTAAAGCTGTTCTAGTTTCCTTTTCTAATTGATAAGTTTTTGTCCCTTATTCCCTTTCTTTTCCCCTTTGTGAGGAGAGGGGGGTTAACAGAGAGCATTTGTTATAGGTCTAGTGGACTGCCTTGACCCTAAACTGTGACACAGTAGTAAAAAATACAAGATAATGCAATCTAAAGGAAACCACTTGCAAAGCTTACATGTTCTAAATTAATTATTAATATTTGAAGAATGTACGCTGAACATTTTTGTTGATTCTCTATTCCTTGAGAAGAGAAATATGCTGAAAGCATTTTAAAACCAATATTCAATTCATGTTTATACTTTATTATTTCCTATTCAAAATGATGCATCAATATCATTAAAGTTAGTAGAGCAATGCTTATTGTATTACGTATGTATATACGCCTGAAATTATCTATCCAAAACTGCAAAAACTAAAAATACCTAGATGTGCAAGCAATGTTTGGATTACTTAGATGAATTGAGCTGAATAGATTTCAGCAAAACTCTGCAAGGCTCCAAAGAATAAAATAAGAGGAAAAACTCAGAGATTTTTGCTAATCTAACAGAGTTCACAAATGACGTGGCAAGTAAGAGGGATCTCCATCATCCCATCCGAGATGGTCATCATTACTGAAAACACCGTATTTCTACCTCCTCCTTTTCAAGTAATGCAATATTGATGAACTTGGTACCAAGAGACATGGATGGTGTAAGTGATAACATTAAAAGAAAGCAGTTAGTAACACGTGACTCTGGAGTCAGAGCTACTAACTGAATCAATCAACAAATCAATGCAGCCAGCAAGAACTGCAGCAAACTAAGCTGATTCTCTAATTCCCCCATCTTCTTTTTAGTTGGCAATGGCTTGTCCCTCTGCTTTCACTGTTTTAATTTTGGGGTTTATTTATAAATTAACACCTCTCATCTAAGTGTGAAGCAAAAAAACCACAACACATGATGATATATTAAAAAAAATAATAAATCACAAATGACAGTAGCTCACAGATGGGATTAGAGCTGTTGTTACATGTTGTCTGGAGAAGAAAGCAACATGAGAGGTTTAGGTGACACAGTGGCAGGGGTGCCACTGGCTTTGCAACTAATTAAGAGCTGTGAAATGAGGTCACCCTGCAAACAGGGATCAAGTATAGATTAATTTTTTTCTTTTTCTTTCTTTTTTTTTTTTTTCTTTTCAGCACAAACCAAAACTAAAACCAAACCAAAACAAAAAGAAAACCTTGAAAGCAATTCAGGTAGTTTGTGAAAACTCAGTTCAGGCTGAGAGGCTAGAGGAAAAGCAAGTATATATTAACTACCTATTTAGAGTCTGAGGGAGATTTCAGAGTGAATTAGACTGGAGACATCTGTCCTCTTCTGGCTACAAATACGCTGCTGAAGACAATACTACTTGTTACAGTCTTCCTGATGGAATTTACTGCATCCACATTACTGGCAGCTGAACTCCTTGCCTCATCACTCCTTGACACACTGTTTTAATCAACTCACTCCAGTAAGACTGATACAAATCAGTGAGTGACCACAAAAGCAGTTCAGACAGCCTATTTTAGACACCACTGTCCCCAGGCAGGATGAGCAGAGTGAGGTGTGAATCTATTTAGCCACTTCAGCCAAAAGAGAACATACAATGCTACTGAAACCTGTAATTAAGGTACTTCTGTGAATCACAGAATTTTAAAAGTTAAGAAGTCTCTGTGAACCAGTTCAAACTGTGGGTTAGGCAATATCAAGAGCTGTTTAAGCAAGACATTAAACTGAAAAGTCAGAGTGGTTATGTTACCACTGAAACAGGATGCCTACATTTGTAATGGTTGCTCTAACCACTTCTAGCACATAGATAGGTAAATATCGCTCCAAATACACAGTACTCTGATCCTATTAGATTATTTTTACTAGTTACACTAAAGATACGAAATTGCTAACACATAAAAATCTATTTTTTGAAAGCATATTAATAATATTTAAGAAGTTATTACTAATTTCAGGACAAGGATATTCCATTTATCCTTATTTTTAAAAGCATAACAAAAAAATCCTTACATACTTGGAGATAACTGGAAGTTATTGTTTGTTTTGTTTTTTTTTCCTGAGGATGATGAAATGAAAACAAAATAGTTTTGCTAGCAGTAGGGTAGTTTTTTAATTAAATCTTACACAGTACTGAGTGGCTGGCCTATATTCCCTTATTTCATTCTAGCTTCTCCAGACTTGAAGATTGTACCTTTTAGAAACAGAGTTTTTTCAAATTTCACTACCTTTTAATTTCTTGTGCTCTGTATTTGTTTTTATATTGAATTACATGGATACATGTTAAGGTTGGAAAACACTACATAAAATACTGATATATATATATATTTTATAAATATATATATGAAGCAGTTATTGTTTTTCTTTTTGCAACATAGACAAAATGTTTCATTCTATAAATTTTCTGGCTTCAGAAGTTTCTCAATTTCATTTTGAATTACCATCTCAAGTGCCCTTTCCACAGAGTTCTAAGGGTATAATTTTATGAAGAGTTTAGTCCTAACATGTAGAATTCTCTAATCACATGACGTTGTTATCTTAAGATAAGAGAAATACCGGAGAATCTTCATGGAAGTTCAGAAATGACCTAGCAAGGAAGAGTGACATGACAGTGTTTTCAGATAGTAAGAAACAGATTCAACAATATAAAAACAAATTGCAAAGAACAGTGAAGAAAGTATGTACAATATAGAATGACACAACATATGCAATGGAAGATAAAATTAAACTCAGAGGGGAATAATCTAAATTCCTAATAAATATGCAAGAAGGACATTTTGGAAACACTATAGACAACGCATGAAAATGCCATCTCAATAGTTAACTCCTATCAAGAAGGCTTATGAAATACATTGGTGGGATGAGGGTGTGGCAACAGACATGATGACACAGATCCAGAAAATAATAATGTCAAAATACTCAAGTTTTGCAATATTGACTACAGACAAGTCACACAGAATCACAGAATGGTAGGGGTTAGAAGGGACCCCTGGAGATCATGTAGTCCAAACCTCATGCTAAAACACTATTTGTGTGAAGATGTATACAGAAGGCAAAAAGGAAGCTTTTAAGTATAGATATTCTGATTTCAGAATGAGGACCTGATTCCATTCTCTTCAGATCTGTAGAACTCTACATTACAAAATGGTAATCCCAATATTTGAAAACTACATGAAGTTGCATGCACACCATCTCAAAAAAGCATATGGTAGAACTAGAAACAACACAAAGAACAACAAGAATCATAAAGGATATACTATGTTTTTCATACCATATGAGATGAGTTGCACTAAGTCTTTTCAGTTTGGAAAATAAATGACTGAAAGAGGGTAAGACTGGCCTATAAAGAATGAATGATACATAAAAATCTTAAGATTATTTAAAATTTTTTACACTATAGGAACTAGAAAACAAACAATAAGATGAGCCAGGGTAATTTTAAAATAATTTAAAGTTTGGTGTTTTTTATCCCCAAATGCACATAAGTCTGAAGTATAGTTACAAAAAGCTATAGAGACCAATATGAATGGATGGAAGAAGGTGTTACATAAAATATATATACACTGATGGTCCACATACAGCTCCTAGCTGTGTACCTTAACTGCCAATTTTTAGAATCTGAGCTGTTATATAACAGAAAATAACAATTTATACTTATTCCATGTCTTTTACTCTTTCATTCATAATTTGTTGTTGATGTGTTGGCATGGCCTTTTTCCACTTCAACATTTTCATCACAGCAAGAAATTTAGAGAATTTGTACTTTGTTCCAATCTAAGATCTAGAATTTAAACAAATATAAAAATTGTTTGACTTATCTGCAGTGATTAAGTCAGAAAAAGCAGAGATATCCAAACAGTTCCAATAATAGTGGTAAACTCAACCTTGGTCCCTGTTTATCTAACAGTCTGGAAGTAACAGTGATACTAATGTAAGCATATAAGCATCACTGATTACAACAAATACATGTGTCTGACCTCCTGTGTCTGTCAGCGTTAGTTCACTACTTCACAAGGTTTCCTATCAGTAAGGTCACTGAAGCAGATGAACAGATAAAGAGAGCAAGAAAATGCAGGGACATTTTTCTACATAATGGAAAGCCTAAGTACAAGACTGCATCTGGAGAAAAATATGTACTGCAATTTCCTACCAGCTGGAGGTGAAAAAAAAAACAACCCAAAACCATGCTCAGCTTGTCACAGCTAAATATAGCAGTTAATTTTATTATTATCATTATTACTTTTTTATTGTAGTAGCACCTAGATGATCAATCTGGGAGTTGAGGAACCCACTGTGGTATGAATTGAACACACAACACAAATACAACTCCTGCCTCAAATCACTCACCTGCAGAGGCCTACAGAGAATTTAAATAAAGCTTGGTTTTAAAGTACAGTAGATTTTAGTGCAAAATTCAGCACAAGTAGGTATAAAATGTGATATGTTATGCTGAAATAAAGACCTATGCACAATACTCATTTCTTGCACTACACCGAACACTACTTGTCTACTCTGGTCAGCTACAATAATTAAATAACACCCAACTCATCAGACCAAATTGAGAACAAACAGTCTCCATTTTGTTACAATGCAATGAATTATTGGACACTACGGAAAGGAAAATTGCATGCATTTGATAAATAGTAGGTGTCACTACTAGTCAATAAAATAAGCAGCATTAACAACTTGCTCTCTGTTCAAGTAACCTCTACTATATTCCAGCAGAAAGACTTTTACTCTGAAACTTTGTTCACCCTGCTGACATTCACTCTCATTATGAAGAATCTTGTATTTTGCAAGAAAGATTCCAAATACCCACCTGCTGTTTCTAGAAACACCAGTGAACACTAGAGTCTTAGCACTTGTTAACAGAGTCTGTCCCTATAAGGCCATATTCCCTCAGTGAATTAATGGAACTGTCTCTGTAATTCAAGAAAAACTCTTAGTGAAATTATATTTTTGGCCATAGAATTTACTGGATCTCAGTATCTCAATTCTACAGTACAAACCAGGAGAAAAGCTGATCCAAAACCATCAATGTGCTCACCTAGTGCTGGGCATGCAGAGAATTAACATGGTCTCTTATGTGGACAGAGAACAACCCCAGAGATACCTTGACTGATTCCTAGTTGTAAATGACCATTATGACACCAGTAAAACTGCTTAAACACCATGTCCCTGATCTAAGCCCCTTACTGTAGGCTGTCTAAATAATGCACTTTTTGCAATGGAGCTTAATGCATGCTATGTTAAATTAAACGCTAAATTATTAATTTAATTCAAGCTATTATAAAGCAGACTAAGTTATTACTAAAATCATGCGTCAAACAATGATGAGTACCACATACTTCAGAGAACAAATCATAAACCACTAATATTTCTAAAAGTATGTTTCTCAGCCTCAAAAATACTTTTCAGCAGTGACTTTCCTATGTTAATTACATCATGTTTAAAATTGTACAGGGGAGCTGATACATACGGCTGGCAAGGTTTTCTGTGACTGCCACTATAATTTTGAATTATTTTTCACTGCAGAGTCCTGCAGCATGCTCAATTTACAATATCATCTCCTCTAAGTGTTCACACAGGCACTGCTGTTCATTGATATTTCTGACAGTGACCCCACCAAAACAGTTACTTTATATTAAAGTCTAGGAATTGACCTGTGGAACTCCTGACAAAGTTGTATTTTTTACAAGTGAAGTTAATTATTATAACGGTTTTAATTTCAGCTCTCAGAGACATTAAACTGGTATATGAAGACAATCTGCATCACTGTGACTTACGTTATTATATCAATATGCACTGTAAGTATAAAACTCCAAAGCTCTCAGGGTGCTGTCATGATAAAGATTGAAAATATGGTATATATGAAATGAACTAGGAAAACTAAAGAAGAGTTGCAAAAATGTTAACTGTAAAATGCCATGTCTCAACTGATGTGACAATTACCATTGGTATTTTTAACTTTGTAATTTGCAGAACTTAAATTAATGAATGATACAGATAAAGATACCTCCTAGGACAGTAATGTTAAAAGGTAAATAAACACTGTTAGCATTCAACCTTCATCTGTTGTAACGTATCCAGCTCTTCTCTAAGACACTTGGAAACCAACATCTCTCATAAAAAGCAAACTGATTTACATACTATTGGCTCCTATCCTTTGCTCATCTAAAAGGCTGAACTGCTTTTACAGATAATGCATTTATAAATCAATGTAACAAAATGTCTATGCTGACAACATTGCAGCAGACTGCTTGAATAGCACCAGCTGTATCCAAGCAACTCTAAGTTGTCTAAGAAAGACATGAGAAATTTGTTTACCTTCAAGAGTAAGACACACCTAAGTGCCGAAAGTTGTCATAAGAACAGCGTATAATAGAATAGTATTAGCTTATATTCAGTGAATACTGTTTGAATCTACTAATATTTTAGTGAAAAAAGGAAGTGATTTATGATACATGCTATGACACATGCTGCAATAAAGATATTTTATTTGATTATATTATAATTTACAAATAAGAACAGTTGGATTTTCAAATACCAGTTTACTGTACTGTTTTTCTTCTCTATGTTGAAACATCTGTGATCACTACATCATTAAAAAAATAGGAAGTTTTAATACAAAATAGCACACTGATAATACTGAAATAACATAAAGCCATAGTTTGGGGGAAAATACTAAACCACTCTGATATCTGTGCATTTATTATTTATACTCAATCTCTTTAACTTTGTATTTGCCTTCATTGTCTTGAGTCTGATAAAGTGAAAACTGAAAAAGTTCTCCCTTCCCTCCTCCAAGAAAAACATAGACTCAGGAGAATGAGCCCTCTGGATCTACAAAGCATTTAGTAGGCTATAAAAAGTGGTTATGACAGAAGTTTGGCATCTGGACTCTCACCTGAGGAGTTGAAGGGATGGAATTTGCTCTATATCATAAAAACGTTAAGTCAAGAGTAACTGCTAAAATTCATATTCAAGAGCCTGTATGTCCACAAACATGCTTCAATTTAGGTGTTATTTCTCAAATTGCAAATAAAGCCTCATATGGTACTTTATAATGGTGTCTTCCCCGGCATGAGTACTCATTTGAGATTGTAGGATGAAAATTTCAATACTAAAATAAAAATAGCTAGCAATAAACCCATTCCAATTCATTTATTTATTGCAAACCTATTGGAACTTCTTCAGAATTTTCAGATATACCAACAATTAAATTTTATACCCATAGTGGCTTTGCTATATAATATCAATTTCATATATATATGTTTTTAAAATGACATATTTAGATTAATTAGAAACAAAGCACCTGGACTTTTGGGGGTTTTGGGTTTTTTTGGTGGTGGTGTTTTTTTAACTTATCCAATGAAAAACATTAAGCATTATAGAAGTAACAGCTTTAGTCATAAAATACCAACTGTACACTCAGACTAGAATGCAGCTTTTACTGTTACCGTTCCACTGTAAATTTACTATACTATGCCTTAAAGGTATATTTTGGAAAATGTATGCATAAGCATTAGCCATGGTTATTTGTGATGCACATCAAATATTTAATAGATGCTTAAACTGCAAGTTGTAAGTGAAGTACCAGTAATACATTTGAGAGCAAGAAATCATTTGGTCAGGATTCAAACAACAAATATGGGCATCTCGTCAAAGATAAGACTCTTTTGTTGAAGGTGCAAGTATAGATAATCAAGCAATACTTCCAAGATTTCTATCTTATTTATAAGTATTTCCTTTTGAAGTGATATGCAGTTATATCATGTTTAGAAACAATGTATACGGAGAGGTGCATTCTTAAGGTCTTCTACTATATATTACAGAAGACTATTTTATGCTTAATTAGGAATATGTGTATCTTTCACTAAAACACTTCAATATTTTATTCAAAATTTTATTTTAGATTTTATAAATACTGAATTTCTATTTTTACTATTAAAACAAAAAAAAAAAAAAAGAAAAAAAGAAAAAGAGAGGGTATTTGTATAACCTGGAAGTAGAGCTACTCCATATTCCTGTCTCTTCATTGTTGGTCATGGCTCTTCTAGTTTTTGCTTAATTTTGCTAAGGCCAAACACTGCAGTTCTATTTCAGCCAAAGCTGCTGAATGAAACTATTGTGTTTTGCTACTGCAAAAAACTGTATTCTCTCCTTTAGAAACTTGGGGGTCTCACAGGAAAAGACACTACCCAGAAAGTTGTCTGTTTTGCACCTTACATGTAGAGCTGGAATGCTGACAGGATCCTTGCTTACTTGTTTGTTGATGTATCACCACCATAAGTGATTCACTCTCTTTAAATGCTTAATTGAAATGACAGCTTTATCACTTGTAAAGGAATTAATGCATGACATGTACTGTCTAAAATTTTAATATAAGGCAGCAAGAGACCTCTGTCTTTGCCAGCACCCTGTGAGAGGAGATCACAGCTCATGAAAAGGTAGTAGTTTTTAGGTTAAATTTCATGCCCTTTTTATAGTTTCCCTTTCTCATCTCTATTTTCTCAGTGGGTCTTCATCCATAAACAAAATTCAGAAACCATGGACTAAAAACACAAAACCAGCACTGGGCACACTGTTCTAATGGAGCAACTGGTTTTGACTCTGCCATGGACTGGCTGCAGTCTTCGCTAGTAGCCCATACTCAAAGTTCCTCCTTGTGTCTCAGTTTTTCAGTGTGTAACATTTCTCTGCCATGCACAGCACTGTGAAGCTTTGCAATGCATTTGGGATCACTGATTAAGAGGCACTAAAGGAGTGTTTTTCTCATCCTCTTCACAGTCACCTTTTCTCTCCCTAACTGAGCTTGGGTTTACCACTTCAACTCTCTCTCACTAAAATACAGGTTGCCCTTCTCCATTCTCAGATTAAGAACTTCTTTTAGAAGGATCTGAGAGATAATCATCATCAGACAGAAATAGTTTCTGGTATTTGGCTGAAGGGATGAGAAATTACTGGTAAAATACTGCACATAGTGCTCTGCCAGTATCAAAAACAAACACAACTTTGGTTTTGTTCAGCTGAAGGAGAGGAGCTGGCTTTCTTCTGTGATACTAAATTGCTTTAAGCATCATTAAAAGCAATAACCTGCTAAGAACACCTGTACCCACTCTGTAAGTATGTATCACTTCATTATTTACATGCTTTTTCATCTCTTCTGCTTGAAATGGTTCAGTCAAGGACTTGCTAATGAAAAAAATTAATTGTGAGGGAACAAGAAAAAGGATGCGAATAATGAAACACCTAAAAGAGTCTAAAGGAGTGGAAGTTTCATTCTGAAGCTTCTTTCCCCCAAAAGCCTACAGTAATCTTGTGATGTCAAATTTCAAGAGAAGAATGAAACAGGTAACTCCCTTAACAGGTCATTCCTTATAGGTGAACAATTTGAAATTAATATAGAACTATTAAAAAGTAAGTTTAGTTTAATGAAAAGCTATACATGGAAGGCCGAGCTAACTCAGAACAAATACTCTTTGTATAGTGCTACACTCTGATGCTAGCAAAATCCTAGAGAGCGAGTTTTAGTACTCGCCAAGTGCAAAATTTCCTGTGATCACAAAAGGAGGCATCAGAATTATAATCTACGAATCCTGAAAGGCTGAATGGCAGAGGAAAGTTGGATGCAAGAAGAACACACAGAAGAAACAATAGCTAACTAGACTTTTTGTACATGTTTTGAGTGGTACCTTCAGGGGCAGTAGATCTGCACAGTCCTCCCAATAACATGTTTAAGAAGTTAATTTAAGAAGTTAATTTTTGCAACAAATGGTACATAAAAGACACAGCTGAAAGAAACTTAGAGCAACTCAGAAGATAATACTTGGCTTTTTACACTAAACCATTCAGGAGGAGTCAGTAAACAGCTTTGTGTAACACTATCAAGGTCACTGTTATAACAATATAGCAATTTCTAATGCCCATATTTTAAAACATTATGTGTTAAAGACAGTAAAAATTCATATATTCAAGGCAGAAAATTTCTTAATAGTGATGGACTTACACATGTTGAGCTTACAGTGAGACGATCGAAAGTGATTTGGTTGCACTGATTTAATTATTTCCCTTCACAGAGAAAAGTTATCTATTACTAAAGACTTTTCTAATTAGCAGTGAAAATGCACAAAATCTACTGTTGATTATTATTCAGCTAAGAAACAAGGAAAGTTATTAATTACTAGTGTAAGTCACCAAATTGGATCAGCTACCTCCTTCAGTATTGATATCCATATGGTGAATCTTTTTTAGTATATATGCACCAGTTCAGACTAAACACTGTTACATTTCAGATCTTGAGGATACTGCTCAGTGTGCTTGGCTTACACTGTCTTCTGTGAGAACTGAGAATACTTAGAAGACTGAGAATACTCTTAAGGAAATTTCAGTTCTTTACAGGACTGGGACCTTGATTAGTTACCTGTATTACTTTTCCCTATACTGTCTTCCCATTTGATATTGTGGAATGAGAAACCAAACTTGGCCCTCTACCTCATGAAAATGCTAAGAGTAAAAGTTCTTTTTCAGGACTTTGAGAGATAAACAGCCAATTTTTCTTTTTTGAAAACACTGCAAGATAGTACTGTCATACAGCATTTCAGAAATGGTCTATAACTCAAGGGCAGGCGAAGGGATGCCATTAGGGATAGGAAAGAGGTGACTCAGAAGAGATGAGAGAAATATGTGTTTCAGCAGATGATTTAGAAATGGAAGAAGTCTGAAAACTTTTAAAGCTATTATCTAAAAAAAAAAAAGTTACATTTGTTCAAAAAGTTTCCTCCATATAGTGAAGCTTGAATTAAGCATCAGATTCAGCATGTCTAACATTTTCATACATGAATTAAGACTTCATAGTGATGTTTAAGTCCTCATATGCTTTTCACTACATGTATTTTAAGCTATTAACTGATGTTTAGAACCAAGATGCACATGAACATATACTCTGTAACAGAAAATGACACACTAGAGCATAATGTTTCACTTAAGTGGGTTTTTTTCATTAAAAAAATAAAAAATGTTGAGAATTTCAGTGGGAAAAAGAGTGAAAAATAAAGACAACTTTCCCACACTCCACCTCAGATAGTCCAAAGAATCTGCAAATACCTGCAATGTGAAACAATTTTTCTGGTTGTGGCTGTGAGAGTGAAAAATTTTCCCCATGTGTTTACAGATAATGAAGGATAGTGTCTGAAGAGCTTTGAATGAACACAGAGATGCAGTGGAGAGAGAAATGAGGATAAAGTTAACTGAGAGAAGTCACCACTTAGGAAAGTAGGGAACAGGGTTTGTAATGGAATGTGTGCTAGATAACAGCAATTCAGTTTACAAAGCAACATTCTGTTTGCAACAGTTGTTTGCTATTGAAAGTAATGGAACATGATATAGTCATGGAGTCCAGATTTTGGAAGACCCCAGTGTCTGCTATTACATTAAGTTCCTTAGTATTAGTCTCTACCCTTCTAGCACTTCTTTTATCCTTCTGTACACACTTGATTCCTGGGCAGCTAGAGCAAACACAGACAGGAAGGGCAATTATTTACAGAAATAATACTTTTGCTGACAACACTCGCAGCAGCAGCAGCAGCAAAAATACTAATGAATTTGTGCCTCTTCTAAGCACCACTGAGCACATGGTTAGCCTTCATTATCAGTCTGATGTCTTGCAACAATACCTATCAAATTATTCTGTCTTCATTACAATGGAAGAGGATTTTTATGATGATGTGTGTATTTCTCTATAACACATTGGGATAGAAAAAACAATTGCTTCTTGGTATCTCAGAGGAAAAGAACTGATACATCTTGTAAGTGCTGCTGACACTAATCAAGCCAATAGCCTTGCCTATAAAAAATCAATATCTCATAACACACTTCCTGGCTAAATAAGAGCTGAACCAGAGTAATGAAAATCAGATTTTGAATATACTTTTAACTGGAACATATTATTCCTTCTCAGTTTAACTAAATCAACTTTAAAACACCTGGTTTCTGAGCAATTTAGAAATTGCTAAGAATTTATAAAGTTTGTATAAAGACCAGCTCTCAACACGATAGACATCTCACATAGCAAGTATAATTTGTGAAATAATGCATGAAGTAGAAGTAAGAGGACACATGGTACTAACCTTTCTATGCTTTCTCTGTTACTAAGATTAATCAAACATATCAACTATATCACTCCAAGCAAGCCTATTCTCAAATAGAATGTGCATGAAACAGCTATATGGCTTTAAATGTGTTATTTGAAAGAAATTAAAAAGATTTTTTTTTTCTTTTTTCCATATTTGTTTTCAATTATGATAACTAAATAATTATTAAGACAGCAGCATTGACTCCATGACTCAAAAAAATTTTTGGATCTAGCAGAAGTTACTCCCATCTCACCCATTAATTTTAGATTTTCTTCTATGGTATCTGTCATCTAGTTTTTGCCTGGCAGCCTATATCGGGTTTGGCAACATGAAAGTCAGGTTACTTATTTCTACATTCTTATGTATCAGAATAATACAAAGAAATGTGGTTTTTTCTATAACTCAACTTTTTTTCCATTTTTTAGGATGGTGCTTTTACTTGAAAGAGGTTTTTAAATGCCATCTGAATGTCTCCCACAGATCGGAGTTGGAAAAAAACCCCACATCATTTCCACATGTGAGCATTCAGGAGCTTTTATAATTTGTAAACACCAACTTCAAAAACTGTACATATTACTAGGTCTACGTTTTTGAAAAACAGGTATTCCTTAATGGTATTTGGAATTCAGAAGTCTATTAGTCTTGAGTCTACAGATGAAAGCAACTGTGAAGGTTAAATTTTGGGCATGATACCACCTCCCTTGAGAACTGCCTATCTTTCCAACTTGCTTCTTGGGGTAGAGAACACAAGTGGGACCTGGGTAGAAAATGCTTAGTGTACACTTTGCATCCTCCCCAAGGTGCTACCATATGCCATTAGGTTAACTTAAGTGGTTTCCCTGGGGTTATGAAGCATCAGTTTTAGATTCTAAAATTGACTAGAAGTGTAGCTTAAAACACTGTAAGTTGAAATATTCAATAATAAATGTTCACTAAATTGATACCATTATGTAAAATATATTACCCTTAATAGTCTGATGGTATACAATAAAGAGTTCAGAAATACCCTGCAATTAGGAGCTTAATTTCATGCTCTCACTACTCTACAAGATGTTTCTTCAAACTTTGTTTTGAGTGAAATAGTTTCTTCAGAAATTTCCATTCCCCAAAAACCCAACTCCTTTAATGTCTAGAGTCTGAAGATCATAATTCAAAGTAATTAAATAGTTTTATTTCCCATTTGGTTAAGCAGACGGTAACATGATGGACTAAACCATTATTTTGAGATGCAATTAGGGTGTCTTTTACAGTTGTGACAAGACAATGTAAATGTAATCACATACCAATTAGCAAGTAATTATTCTGTTACTACCTAGATTCATGCCATGAGTCAGTAAGTACCCTATACCTAGTTTTAAATATAAGTAGAATTATTTAATTTTATATGATTTAAGTGATATAAAATTTTTATGCACAATTATGTACACAGTCACTATATTGCCACACTATGATGGTTACATATCTTGAATGATCAGAAAAAATTACTAATAGTGATGATTAATATTAAACATTAAAATGAACAGGCCTTGTTCTTCTTACAGAAGCAAGATGGCACAAACCTGACCCATGATCTGTTTAAAATGTTAAACTATCTGTTGAAGAATTCTATGTGCTTAATTCTTTACTCAGAAAAGCAGTAACTTGGGAATAGCTTTATTAAAATGGAGAGAAGAATCAAGCTAAGAAACAGGTCTCTCATCAGCATTTAGGCCTGTATTTATTGTGTCAACTTTAATCTTTTTGTTTCATGTAGTTCAGTAGATACCTTCATCATAGTGGACGTTTTGCTTTTGAGTGCACTAAGAGACATTTTATCTCATTCAGTCTAATAAAAGCACTAACCAAACCCATTTTCCAGCTTATAGGTGCAAACTCAAAGGTAAAATATTAAAGCTTACAATAAAATGCAAAGGAAAAATTGTATGGCTTAAGGGAAATCAACTCAACTTATTATCTGTCTGCTATTAAATATGAGTGATGGTCTAATCTTCTGCTTCTTTTCCAAGAGCTTTGGGTCACTTTTAAAATGGTCTTCACTGCAGTTACTATGACCACAAATTTAAAAACTTAATCAAGATCAATATAAAAACATTCCAGGTCACCTTCCTTGCTCCTAGGAGATATTTTTCTTTGTTTTCAGTGGTACTGCTTTGGGAGGTGCTTTTTCTCACTTATCTATCTATTTCAATTTGTTCCACTCTCCAACAAAAAATTGTCCAGATCTGGGCAACTCTGGTAATTTTTTGTTAACATAATTAAAAATTAAAGGTAAATCATGGCTTAATCTGGTATCTATGACATAACATGTATTTTACATGTTGTTTTTTTTAATTTCTTTCTCTGTCAGGTTTAGATCATTTGTTGTAGCTAATTACACAGTGCAAATCATCATCAGTCTAGAGGTTGTATTCCCAGTCTTTAGTATTTTTATAAGTGGCAGAAAATGTACTTGGCATTAAAAATGAACATGAAAACTGAATAACAAGTGTTCCAAAAAGGTATATCCAATCATGAATTGAGTCTATAAGAAAGTTATCAACGATATCAGGAAGAATTGCAACAAATGTTGGAATGCCTATGTTGTGAACTGATGAATGAACTGATTGTTTCATCCTGGCATTGTGAACAGTTGTGGGTGGGGAGGTGGATATTTTGGTAGGAAAAGTCAACACTCAAGGCCTATAAAGGCGCTCTGATACATATTTCAGGGAGCAATGCCTCCTGTCACACCCTTTCATATTACACCCTGCCTGCTGAAATCCTGCTTTACAGCAATTTCAGAAGTACTTACTTTAGCAATGAAACTTCAGGAATTTCTAAAACCAAAGTCTGTGCAAAAGTTATTATTCTGGAAACAAACAGTCCATGCAAATGTAAAAATAACAAATAGACCACAGATCAAAACATCTATGTCGAGACCATTAGAAGAAAATCTATAGTCTGAAACATGTAATTACATGCTAATTAATTTTACAGATTTAGATTTCTTTGGGCACCGCAGTGTGTTAGTTTGAAATTAGTTCATCAAACATCTGACCAGTTAGAGCTGGATTGGATTTTTCTGCAGTTCAAAAGCAGTATTTGTTTCCTAAAAATTCTGATTTATTTTCCCCTTGAAGGTAAATTAGCAAGTTTCACTTTTTCATTTGCCATTGCATTGAGATGGAACAGCCTAAAGAAAACAGCCTGGAAAAGTCCAGCTTAATGATTTCTTTCTAAAATCTAATTTAACTTATTTTAATAAAAGTTTCACAGAAAGCATAACTTATTGTTCCAACATAAGTAAATCTTTCTATGAAATGCAAAATGTGCATTTAATTCTTTTTTCTTACTTGAATTGGCTTGCAGCACATCACTGAAGAATTCATCATTTATTTTTTATTATTAATCAGCCAATAACTTACAATGATATGCTAGTCAATTCAAAGAAAGTCACAGAAAGTTGAGATGAGTTTAGATCCATGAACTCAAGCCCAAATGCACCATCTAGACCTTGCTAAAGTAATTTCTCCAGCTAGCAAGTATTTCCCAAACTTGAATACTTGAATAAATAGGAGAGAGAGATGGAGAGGTTTTACAAACCCCAATTCACTTGCAGGCAGTTTCTAGAGGCTGAATAAATAAATCAGGAAGGAAAAAGATCAAGAGAACAGTATCCATTTATTAAATTAGTTCCTGTAAGAAAGAGATACTGTTCATGTGATTCAGCTTGTATACAAACCACCTCCTCAATGTAAGTCTAAAGAAGAAAGGGAAGAGGTAAGGAGATGGCCTGATTCAGATTCTCACAGCTTGAAATATCTTGGCCTGTTCCACTATGTGGAATGTGTTACATTATCTTATTATACTGCTATGATTTAGAACATATCCTGAGTTGTATTGCATAGTTATTCTGCAAGACCAGTCTTTAATGAACTGGACTAGACAGGGTGCTCAGTAATGAGTCCCAGCACACCTGAACTGCTCATTAATCAAAGTTACTGTTCATCTTGTGACAACTAGGAGACAGTTAATTTACACAACATCCACATCCTTACTGTCAAACACTCCTAAGCATAAGAAATGCAGTTGCAAATACAGTGCAGTAATTACAAATATATGTGATTAAATAAAAAAAAACACAAACCAAAAACATTAAACTACATACATCCTTTCTTGTTTAGAACTTCAGTGATTTTGGCTATCACACAACTTTACCCATTTGTGCTTGCCCCATTCAATAATTTTCAAATCAGAATTAATATTAGAAGCTTTATATCCTTCCATGTCATTGTCTTTCCTAAGCAAAGAAGTAATAACTTCAAAGATGCTCATTTCTATTGGCAGTAGATGTTACTAATGATTAGACCACTAATCTGATGCCCCTCTCTTGGCTCTCAAAGCAACAAACTCCATGTTGTCAGATGTCCCTGTCCCATGTAAAGTTTGAAGTCCTAATCTTGATGAGTAAAGATTCTGAATGTTATCATTTTATTTCGCAGAACTTGGTTTTGTATAGGCTTTCATGATTTTGGGTAGGTATTTTTGTCATTCCTCTAATTATTTAGCTTCTCTTGTAGCCAGAACCATTCACCATGACCTGACCATAATACCTATGATTTTGTGTCACAAAGATACACTGGTGTTGCTTTGGCCTTTTTTTCCTTCGGAAACTTCACCTACTACATCACAAACTACAAGTAGCAAGAAGACTTCTGCACAGAACAATAGGGAATATAAACAGAATAGCCCTCAGGGCAGCTTCCAAACTACTTATATACTAATATTTCTTAGATCATTTTGGACTCTTATTAAAGATACCTAATTTTTTCCAGATTTTGGTTGAAGGTAGATCTTTATTGAACAAACAAATATAAATCCCTTCTTTGGTAATTTGCCTTAAACAAACAACTAAAAAAGTTAAGTATATAACTAAAATAAAATTAAAATGAAGGATAAAGAATTTATCACTGTATAAATCTCATGCATATTCTTCCAATACGTCTACTCTTTTTCTTTTTTTTAACTTTACAACTTAAAAGTTTAAAAATATTTTTAGAAAGCAAGGATTTGTGTTTATGTAAAGTCACAGAGGTAAACATAACAGATACCAAATTGTGTGAATTGTGAGTTTCCACATTTTTATCTAGATAAAAGCAATCATAATCTTATTCAACGTGGCTATCATTGCTCTCATGTTAATAATACCTTGACAAGTCAGGAGGAAAACGAAAAACATTGATTTGTGAAGGACTTTTTTTGTATCTGCAGCCAAATAGCACTAGAATAAATTAGTTTCTAATATGTTAATACAGTGAAATAATTTGTGATTTGTCTTCAATAGTTTATGACTCATCCCATCTAAGAGTACAATAGCACAGAAGATGAATGAACAGATACTTCTCAACATGTTGCTTTAACCTGATTTTATTCACTAGAAAATGTTTAGATGACGCAGTTTACTAAGTGTAGAATAACCTTTTCATAAAATATATAGCATTTTTAAAGCAGAAGTTTAGATCACCTTTAATGAAACTAGTGTCACTGTAGATCACTGAATTTCTTTTGTTTTGTCTCACCATCAACTACTAATATTTTCAAATTTAAAACTCAAAAGATAAGGGGAAAAATGTTTAAATTATAACCACTACAAACCAAACTAAGTCACAAGAGGAAAAAAAACTTACATTAAAAAAATATTTAGAGCTAAGATAGTCTAGATTTGAAAAAAGCAAAATACCATAACTAAACAAAAATTCTACTTTACTTTACAAGCCTTTAGAAGCAGTAAATGTATTATGAAATTAAATATTACTCCTTTTTTTCACTTTTTCCTTTTTTTTAGATGATTTTTCAGATTTTTTATCTTTGTAAAAATCATATTTTCAGTAACTTGTGGCAGTTTAAAACAATGTACTGTAATTCTATAAAATACCATATGAACATAAGTATTAGAGAATGAAAA
This sequence comes from Actenoides hombroni, assembly GCA_024336885.1. NCBI lineage: Eukaryota > Metazoa > Chordata > Aves > Coraciiformes > Alcedinidae > Actenoides > Actenoides hombroni. Next base: position 458,354 of record WUAM01000333.1, read on the forward strand.
ACACTTTCACATATTAAGATCCTTCACTTATTTCTAGTAAACTATAATTATTTCCTGTATCAGAAAAAGGAAACAATAAACCCTTCTTCTTGTATCAACAAAACCCTTAGACACATATCAAAATGTCTGTTTCTCTCTCAGATATAATGGTGATGATGAAAGGGAGACTTAAAGGTAATTTATCCTTTGCACAGCCAGCAAAACACCACAAAGAATCTTTCTGAGAAGGACCTATTTAGGAAATCACCTGTTCAAATGGAAACAGGTCTGTAAAAGTCATATGCAAATTCAACCCCTTGTACTCACAAGAGTGCATTCTTTATTTGGAACTAGGGCTTTTTTATATCATAGGAAAAAGAAGCTAACTAGAAGATTAAAATCTTAATCTCTATGGCAAAAGAGGCACCTTCAATACATTCAACAAAACAGTTTACTGTTAGTTACCAGGAAAATACCTTCCCTTCTTCAAAAAGCAGCCAAATACCATTTCATAAATTTGCCATTTTCATTCTTGACCTCTTACTACAGTTTCAGGTCCATGAAGACATGGTTTTGTTGACTTCTTTTGCTATTAGGCTTCCCAGTACAATGTTTTGACCTTATATGATTATATAGCTCTCTAAGAGTGCAGAAAATTACCAGTAATTCAGGAAGAAACTCTACAATGAAGGCTGAAAGAATATCCTCTTCTATTTAAAAAGATATTTGCAGAACCTGCTCCTTTGTGCTAGTTGTAAGCACTGTGTAAACCCACCACAGCCCAATGTATCATTCAAATAAATATAATTTTATATCTTTTGTTGCTCTCTCCCTTTCCAGTGAACTAAAATCATCTTGCAGAAACTTTTCTACTGCCACTGCATACATAACCCCACCATTCATTTAATTATACATACTGCAGCAGGAAAGAAAAACAAAGAATACATTAGTACTGTGATGAAATACTGTGTGTGAAACAGAAAAAAATTTAAATAAATTTATTAAACTGAAACACTGTTTTGCTTTGATTCACTGTCTTTCTACAAAACAGGGGAAAAAGTGATCCTCCCTGGGTGTATTTAAATATTATGTTATTTTTTTTTATAGAAACAGATCATCCACAATGAAAACAGAACTAAATCAATGATCATCAGTTGTACATATGGGAATTGCAAACAGACCTTATATGCTAGCTTCCACTTTAATTGCTATTCTATTTTCTACTCCTTCAGTATTACTTATATATAATATTTATTTCAGCTTGTCTACTATAACTTTTTCAATTACTATATAAAGCAAATTCTCATTACTTGGGACTGAAATCCACTTTTTGCTACCCCTTTTTTTAGCCAGAGTATAGCTACATTTTATGGAGTAGACAAAACTCAATGACACAATTATTCTACAGTCTACTGTTTGTCAGCCCTGTTGATTATGATACACAGAGTATGTTAGGGGTCAGGTCACAGCTGAATTAAGATATCAAGGGGCTTATTTCATCCACCTGCTCTTCCCTACTTCTTCTAAACATTTTTGAAGAGTCCCTAGTAGACCAAAGATATAACTACTAAATGGTTCAACTCATATGGTCTGACCTTCCAGTGTCTGTTCACCATACTTCAAAAAGCACAAGGGTAATGAAAAAACAAAACCCAACCTTAACTGCAGGACACGACAGAAATTTTGTGTTACGGTATTAAATTAACAGTTAGATGAATCTAACAGTCAAAGTAAAAGGTTGCGGGCAGAACCACACATCTGGTAGCATAACATGACTGACCTCTGGCCATGCAAGGATACTGTAGAAAAAAGTAAACAGGTACAATCTTGACACTTGAAGTAAGCAATCAATTTCAACTAATTCTATCTTTCAAACTTACCATGTTTCTGAACTCAGGCTGCAGGGCAGGTGCACATCATGGCACATCTCCAGAAATGTCTCCATAGAACTCATTAGAAAGTAAGAAGGCTCCCTCCTCCACACAGCACCCAGATTTTCTTCCTGTGGAAACCACAGCACATGAGTAGATGGAAAGCACTCATGTTCTGTCCACATATGGCCACAATATTTGTCCCTTAAATTATAGAAATAGCATCCATATTTCAGTACAGTATTATATTGCCACAAGTTTGCATATTGCCTTACACCTTAATTAAGCAAACAGAAGGACCTCATCTCTTCTAAGCATAGCTTTGTTATTATGTATGTTTTCAGTTCATATATAATTCTGTTTTCAACAATATTTGTTATTTCTACTACTAATCCAAATGTGAACAGGAACAGGCCCTTCTATGATTTCATATCTTTTTTTTCTCAGTATAATACAGAATGATACATGACAGGGTTATTTTTCTGTATATTATCAATCTTTAATGTCAAAATAAAGAACAAGGTTATGTTAGATCAACAAAAAACTGAAAATGAACAAGAGCCTTCATTCACAGTCCACATGTTCAAATAACAGAAATCATACCAGAATAGTCCTACCTCCACTCCATAGGAAAGGGATAATCAAGTGTGTTCACAGTTTCCCATGAGACTGAGGGAGCAGTGCATGAAATCCACGAATTGAAGGTAATTAATGGGTCAATTAAAAAGCAAAAAGGGCCACATAAACACCAGACATGTACTTTACAGAAAATTAGCCTCAGGGTTCTCTTTTTTTTTTTTTTTTTTTTTGCAAGATATAGATCAAAAAATTTATATAGTACAGGATATTATGATAAGTATATAAAAACCTCAGTAAATCTGACATGGATAACATTACTCAAAAACTGTAAAGTTAAAACAACATTTACCCTCCAAGTGAGCTGTACTTTCAGAGGTGACTCACAGCTCACTCTGTTCATTCTGGATATAGTCCACTCAAATGTTCTTTTATGCTAGGAGAAACATAGGAGATAAAAATGGCTTCCTTCAAATTACTGTTCTCTTCCTTTGTCTCATTCCTGCCCCACCCCCATACTCTTTGTATATTCTTGGGTATATTGAAGTATGCTTTGTATTTCAAGTATGCTTACTAGGTGGTTTCAACATTCAGTCCTTTTTCTGTAGCATGACTACCCAAGCATTAGGAATACTGGAAAGCTTATAATTTTGGTGAGCAGGGTTTCAGTTTCTACCCTGAGGTAGAACCTGTTTTGAGGTTAAATATGTCAATTACAACAGCTTCCAAATGCCTTCAAAGGGTACTGTATTTGGTTGCCTAGTAGCAATGGCAGTAAGTGTTTGATGAAGCTTTTAAATTGTCAGTATACTTATGTTTGGTCATGCTAAAACTGTAAGAATAGATCCTGTGACCTACACAGCTAATGACTTCTGACTGGTATTAGGAAGTGCATTCATTTAAGTCAGCAAAATTTTCTTCTCTATTTGTTTTTACAAAGCTATATGTCACATGGTGCAACACACTGACTATCCTTAGGTGTATTCTATGAGTTATTTGCAAGCACAGATTTACCACATCTCTTCCCATTATTTCCTACCTAATGTCTGTTTCCTTGAGGACATCATTTACATGAAGAGCATAGAGCTGATGTTCATCTCCTGGCCTTTCCATAAAAGATTCAGAAAAACAGAGTGCATGTGGGGATATAAGCCCTAAAAGATGTGGATGGTTTAATCGAAAGTGTGGTGCTTCATTAGTGAACATATCTGAAACTCTAGGCAGTTGTCCAATGCAGACTGTATCTACTTTGGCGCAAGGATAGGCTGCTGCTGATAAGGAAAACTCTGCTTATGTTTTTTGTTCCCATCCTTTCTTTATTCTGCTTCTTCCTTTCAATTTCATTTAGGTTTCTCAGTCATGACCTTACCTGCTGACATGATTGAAAGACATGCCCATTTTTTTGGTAGGCTAGTTTTCAGTTTTACCAGTCAATTGATCCAAATTACCCTTTTGCTGCACAATCAACCCAACGTGAGGCAGTGGTGGAAATAAATGAGGTGGAGAGAGCTACAACCCACAGTCACACTGAATCAAGTATCATGTGAAATTGCGTCTTTAGGATGCTCTCACCAACTACATAAAGACTAGCACCTGGTCCGTGTTGTCATGGGCAAGTGGGAGAAGAACAACTCCCTTTAGCAGTTGTTTGGTTTTAGACTAAATTATGCCAATCCTGAGATACATATCAAAATTGTCAATGAATGTCAGAGGCCACGTTGTTTTGTTTCCATGAAGTTCATAGCCCAGAAGTCAGAAACCAAGATAGCTCCATGAGTTCATGATGAAGATAATCAGGCTGGTTACTCTAGATCAGGCATTCTAGGGAGCAGATGGGTCTGGTAAGTTGGTGTTAAACTACATTAAGACAGTGAGCATCCAGCTTGTCTGGTATTGGTAAGATCTCTGATGTAGTAACACTGTAAATTACATGAAACTAGAAAATATGAACTATAAATTATATGCCTTTGATGTCCATTTTGAAAGAAAAGCTGTGCAATACAGTTAGGTTGCCCTGAAAAAAAAATTTAAAAAAAAAATCCTTGAAGTACCAAATACTCTGAATTCGCACAGTGACTTTTTTTTTACTACTCTGCCCCACCTCACAGGGTTTGGTATTTTATATACATTAAATCCATTGTAAAGAATGGAATGAGGAATCTGAGCAGCAAAACTGAGAAAGTCTTAATGCGTAAACACGGTTGATTGATTTTGCTTCTCTCCTGCCTGCTTTTGTAAAGCTAAACAAATTAGTCATACTGTAAGATTCAGAATACATCAAAGGGTATGTGGGTATTTCCCAACATTCTTGTCCCTGCTCATATTGTGCGAATGTGTACAAAACTCTAGGGCTCATAAAGGGTCGCATCCAACATTCTCTATTCAGGCAAAGTTCTCACTTCATCCCAGCCAGAGGTTTTTGCTCAAGTAAAGGCTGAGAAATGGAATAAAACAAAAAACCAAAAACAAACAACTTTAAGTGCAAATAGGTTTAAGTTACCATCTTGTTTAATGAAAACAAAACCTTCTCAAAGATGTTACTTTCCTTGCTATAGGTACTACAAGAGAACAAGCACCACAGAAAACAATTAGATGATGTTTTATTACATTGAGAGTCAGCTGCACTATTAATCAGCACATTTGGGAGCCTTCCTAAGTCATGGCCTTGTACACTAAGGTAAGACTGCAGGTATTTAGGGATTTGCATTATAATACAAAGAGTGGGCCTTTCAAAGCAGCTATAAGAAGTACTTCTCTCAAGTCTCTTATACAAGAAGACTTACAAAAACACCCAGCACTTCCAACAAGTCTGAAAACACAAGTGAAAACACAGCACTGCTTCAAACACAAATTCAGGACATGGAGGACAAGCGTGAAAAGGTGGAGGCCTATGCCAGTACTGCTGAGTCAGTACTGCTGCCAGTACTGGCCTGCGTCAGGCCCAACTGCCTCCCCCACCCTGAGTCATATGGATGTGGCCATCCACACCTCCTCCCCCCACAAACACCCACACAAAGGTACTTTCCAACTCTGGAAGGACCATCTGAACAGCAGCATAGTCTAGACTATTTAAAAAAAAGAAACTCAGGGCAATCAGGGAAGCCCAGCTAGAAAGAGGTTTGTACACACCACCACTCATCATGCTTCTGCAGCTTGATCCCCAGGTCTGGGGCTCCTCATTGCAAACTCTGTTATTTCCCAATTAGCAGAATTTCAGGTGCCAGGGAGCTCTTTTTACATACTTGTATATGCACAAACTTAGACACACTCTCCAATGCCTGCCCCTGGCCTGACTCCAGCCTGCTCTGCCCCTCATGAGTGGATGCTCAGTAGTGCCCTATGGAAAAAGGCACTTTCCTTCTCCTCCTCAGACACTTAGTAAGGGACAGTAACACAGAGTCACATGAATACAATTGTCATCTTAACCTTCCTTCCACCTGTCTGCTAGACTTACATGGCCCTTTAGTCAGGACTCATGCCTCAGGCACATTTATGTAACTGCCTGACCTACCTTGAAAGTATGACGCTGGGAGAAGAGACATGCAGAAAGGCAAGGCACAGGAGCATAACAGGCTGCACAGGTGTCAGGGCCAGGCGGCCGTCTGTTACCACACTCATTCATTGCCAAATGAGTAGCACAATGACAAACTTCGGTCAGTCATTATGTATACAAGTGATTTTAGGTATTAAGTAAATTTAAAGATTTTTGAAGAGGGTAAAATTCCGTGTCTAAGTCTAGGAGGATCACTCACTGAAGGATGGGTTTAGCTGGTTCCCATCAAGTGCCATTTGTATTCCTTCACTCAGGAAAGAAAATGTCTAAGAGTGGTTGAGTTACCAGAATTAAGAAGAGATTAAAGAAAGCTCAAGCCCCACAGTAATCTTTTTGCCACCCCCTGCTACAGCAGCATTACCACAGGGAGGTGTCACTCAGATTACACAGCACCCCACACCACTGGCCTGCAGCTGCCCATGGTGGTGAGCTGGGTGCATGGATATTGAACTGCTTCGTATGTTGCTATCTAGCAAGAAAACACTTTCTGTCTCTGTTCATATTTCTTCCCCGTGTCAGCACAGCTTTTCACCTTTCCTGTACTTTAACAGCAACTTCTTTTGCAATGTTTTCCAAGTTACAGCTCTTTCTAAAAACCTGAAATATGTTACATGTTTTAATTCAGAGCCAATTATCACACCACACAAATATTTACAGTACAATATATCTCAGCACTGTGAATTTCAGTAGAAACAAAAAATTATTTCAATGTCAAGAAAACATACAATCTGCCTATGGCTTATCCTCAAGTTACTAAGGATAGCATGAAATATTCTCAGGCATGACCATGCAAACTATCCTTTAAAAACCTTGTTTTAACAAAAAGAAATGAAATAACTCTGCATAGCCATCTACAGGCCCCTTAATGCCCTCTACAATTTATTCCAGTCAAAAGAAGATAAGCAGATGACTATAAAACTGTCTTGATGGCAATATACCTACAATTCTCCTGATCAATATTTGCCTTGTACTCGAGACAGACTAAAAATCTGACAACTTGATATACCTTAAGGTGATGTGTAACCATTTGCAAGAAAACAGTCAGTATTAAAATTTCATTTCTGAAGACTGTGCCATGGCCATTTTATAAGGGAGCCAGCAAAGCATACAATTTCTTGACTAATCTAAAAAACTTCCAATGACACCTACAGATACTCAGTTTTGCTGACTGAGCAGTTGGGCCAGCAATCATTCATTAGGTTCTCAGAGCACTACTGAGATACAGCAGTCCCTCACCCAACTTGGCTTCATTTGTAAACTCAGATGGAGAGCCTGTGGTTAATACATTGAAAACTATGTGTTGCTGCTTTGCATCAGCATGATCCAACCACTGCTGACCAAAGGAGTGAATGTCATTAGGCATCACAACCATCTCCTCTTTTGGATGTGCTGTTACAGCAGCAGAGGATAAAAGTAATGGAAAACTACAGAAGATACCATGCATGGGATAATGCCACAGTGATGCAAAGAAAACTTCAGCCACAAATTCTCCTTATGTAGAAGCTGGTTTTCTTGAATACATTCACTCTGTGTTCTATCATTTCTGCTTTACCCCTTTAGATGCAAGTTAACCATAATGCCTATTTGCAATGCTTGCAGTGAGCTGGGCTCTTTCTAATTATTTGTTGTTGCGTGTTATGGTCTATTCACCACAAGCAGGATGCATACTAAGATGAATATAAATAGAATTTTTTTTTTAATTCTCCAGTACTACCTTCTTTCTTCTCCTATTCCATTTCTCAGTAGGTGTTGTAGCTTTTAAATGTACTCAGGAAAATGTATAACCAATTGATTTTATGTTGAACAAAACAGGATTAAATTATTTGCTGCAAGCCATGGGTGCTTGACAAATTTTTCAAGGTTGTTTTCCTTTATTAAATGTATGATTTTTTTTTAATTTTTTTTTGACAGAACATAAAACAACTTGTAAAATAACAGCTAGGTGGACAGGAAAGCAAAGGAAGGCAGAGTATTATAGGAAAAGCAGTTCAACTTAAAACTACATTCTTCTTGTTTGTTTGTTTTGTTAGGCTTCTTCCAGTCCAAAGAATAAACTCATGTTAACCTTCCTGAGGACTCATATACATACTTGCAAGATATATTTCAATCAATTTTCCATACAATCAAGAGATTATATCTTCTATACTATGCAGCTATACTACTAAAATTGCATGTTTCCATTTGGCTGTTTTAACTGCAGAACTGTTTTAATTTTCATAAACTGGATGTAGTATTATGCTTAACACAGGAATATGCAACAATGTAGAACTGAAATCTATCATTATAAGAACATGACACAAGTTTATGAACCATTCCTTCTCTACAGTCTTCTGTTCTCACACAAACTCTATTTTCAAAAACATATTCCAAAATTCTGCAATGTCAGCAAGTATTTGTGAGAGTAGTGGTCCCAATGACAATTTACTTAAGTAAAATAAATAAATTTATTAGAAATTCTGTTTGAGCCCTAGAGCTCAATAGCACCTTGGATTTAACTACCTAAATTGAAAAGATTTAAGGTTTTCAAAGGCAAATTGTAAGTCATAACTGAGCAGATTCTGAACTCAGCTTGTAATCAGGAGTCAGCTCTAGTGGCCACTACTTCTCTAATTTCATGTTAAACTGCTCACCACATCATGGTTTCATTCTCCCTATCCTCTTTGCTCTCCACACACCCCAGTCTCTACACCCCTGACAAAAAGTATTGCTTGCTTTTGAAAAAGCTGAGAACTGACCAATCTGAGCTGGGGTGGGACTTCACAAGGCTGGCAGCCCTAAAACTTGTTGTAATTACTGGATTGGGCTGAGCTCTGCTCCCTGCAGCTGGGACACTGGCTGCATACACAGAACTAACTCAGTCACAGTTGTCAAGTGTACTTTCAGCTGCAGAAACAGTGAAGAATTACAGCTGGACGTGGAAAAGCACAAGAGGTAAGATGGTATTCCTCTTCTAGTAAGGGATTTAAAGTGTCTGTCCTTTTCCAAATCCGGTTTCTTTTAGAAAGATTTTTATCAAGAAACTCTGCCTTTGTATACAACTACCACCAGAAATCACTGCATTGATGCCACAAAAAAGCTATCACAACATAAAACTTTGCTATGAATTATTACATAGGTAATCATGGCACTGCAAAAGATCACAAGTGTTAGGTTGAGTGGGGCACTTCACAAATGTTTGGTATATGAGTGGGATTTCTGATACTCCCACGTAACCTTTAAATCTGATTCAATAAGGACAACTCTTCTTGACTGCCTAAGTTGTCTGTCATTCAACATAAAAAGAAAGCATATTAGAAGTCTTTTGATTATTATCATTGACTTAGAGATTAACTCATTATGAATCAGTAGGAATGCAAAATTATTTTTGGTTGTCTGTATGATCCAGTGCTAAGTAGCTTGGACTGAACACCACTGAGCTGTATTGCAATTGTATTTGCAATGATGGTTGCATTTGTCTCTTCAAATAAATGAAGCCTTGATAAAAGATTATAGGACTACAGAAAAAGTAATTAAAAAAGGCCCCAGGGAACTTTAGACAGCAAAAGATTATTATCAAACATTTTAAAATAAAATAATGAAAGCTTAGAAGCATGTGATTTCTTTTTTTATGCCCTCTTATACATGGAAATGACACATTCTGTTTCTTTACTCCTGTCTAACCATTATGTTTAGATCCACGGACTATGCTTAACATACACCTCAAGTAGCTTATAAGATGGGAAAAACCTTTCCCTGTAGATTCCTGAAAGTAAAGCACAGATAATGTAAGCTATTTTCTACACTGTGCTCATTTCTACCAAGCTGCCAGCAGTTCCACTATGCATCTCCTATCTATGAATCTTTCTTATACATACATATAGCTCATCATCTGGAAATCAGTATCCTTGTTCATCCTGCATTCCACATTAAATAGCAAGACCTGCATATATCATTGAACTGAGGAAGTAAATTCTTTAGCACAGTTATGTCCGTGCCTCTCAAATCAATCATGTTAGCCAATCCTTAATTGCTCTTAAAATAAACCATTGAGAATGTAACATTAGTGAATGACTAAGAATTAAGAAAAACACACACAAATAAAAATCAGTCTATCCATCCATCAGTAAATATCTATTAGTTAGTCAGATATGTTACACTAGACCTAAAGATAAAATTTGCAAAGTTAATGTTTTATAAAATTGTAAAAATACTGAAACTCACAGTTAAAGATACTATAATCTGCTCCATACACATTACTTCTATTCTTAAAATATATGGATGTGCATTTTAGAAGAGATGGATACCTTTTAAAACAAAGAAGTGCCCTCATTTTCATTGCAAAACAAGTATTTCTATTGATGGCTATGACACTTGGCTGCTTTTTAAGTAACACTTTTTTTTTTTTTTAGTAAGAAAGGAAATTATACACATCCATCTCCTTTTTGATGACATATTGTTTAGGAATGTTTCAATACTGTGTCCTAAATCTTTGGAAACAGTTCTAAAAACAATAGTTTTTAATGATTTGCTGACATGATATAAAAAGTTCAGCTTTCTAGTTAGAAGTTGTCTAATTCCAACATTGACACAACTGTATGCTCAAGGCAGGACAGGTGAATATGATAGTTAGCTGTGTAGAATGTATATTCAATTGGAAATACTAGTGAAAGTTTAAAACATTTGAAGTAGTGAGGAAAGAAGAATTGTTAGGATTCTTACAGAGATTCGTAACTGTATTTACATGTGCAGGAACGTATTCTAGTTTGTCAAAACTAAACCATCATCTTATGTTTTAGGGGATTTTATGGAGAATATATAATGGCACTGGAACATTTCCCAGAAAAGTTTTAGGACTTGACACTAGAAATATTAAAAAACAATCTAAGGACTTTGTTGATTAATCATAAAATACTTTGGAAATTATGTTTCTACAGGACAATAAACCAGTGGTATATTTAAGGACTGACTGAAGCCCAAGAAACTGTGTTCAGGCTGGAAAAGGAATGCAGAAAACTTCTGAGTACTTTCATGAATACAGAAAAACTAAAATTGTTCAGTAAAGAAAGAGACTACAAATCAGTGAAAGCTACGTTATAGAATCCACTGTGCAAAACATCACCTACACATCAACAGAAGATCCCAGAATTTCAGGAGCATTTGTCAAATATGAAATACTTTCCCAGTGAGCAACTTCATGTAGCGGACACATGCTCAAGAGCACATATAAGCACTAGAATGACTGATACGGAGAGTGTTTGAAATAAGTATAAAAATAATAGTACACTGCTTACTCCTAAAACATAAGATGATATAGGATTGTAAATATACCAGAGGGCAAGATGATTTTGATAAATTGAAGAAACAGACAAACCAACAAAGTACGCTACTACCAGGAAAAGTACAAAGTACTAAATTTCGTTAGAAATACTCTGCTAGATAGAGCACCAGGAACAACTAGTTAAGCAGCACTGAATAAAATCTGAGTTTACATCAATCTACAGACTAAATAAAAATCAGCATTTTCACTTTTTTTTTTTTTTTTAAATAGGGTACAATCTTACTAGATCAGTAAGATTTTATGCAAGTCACTTAAAGCAATCCTTTATATTTTGTTCAGTACTCAACATTCTGTGAAAAGACAAGTTAGTAAACTGGAAAGAATCTACAGGAGAAAATAAGAATGACTGGAGGTCTAGAAAATAATTTATCAATCTTAGGGAAGTACTGAAATAGCTCTGTTAATGCAGAGAAACAAATACTAAAAATCCAACATGAGGAAAATCTTTACATATGAAGAAGGCAGCTACAAAAAAAACAAAGATAAAACTATTTTTTTTTTAATTCACACAGGTTTCAGAGAAGTATTAATGTTCACAAATTACAATAAGGAAGAGTAAGAGCATACATTAGGTAAAAAATTGTAAGAATCAGGATAGCTGAATATTGGTAATGCTGTTCATAAATGAAGGCATGGAATCCTCACTGATGTTTTTCTTTTTAAAAACAGGGAAGTTGCTAAAAAAATTAATTTGATGAAACATCAATATTTATAACTCTAGCACGTCTTGAGTAAAGGAACAGACCTAATCAACTTTCTATGTATTGACAATTAATATTTTTAAAATTATTCTGTGGTTCTAAAAGAGGGGAAAAAAACCCTAAAGAGTTGAAATCTACAATTGTTTGGGTGATGAAGTGACCAACAGCAATGTCCTGCTGTACTCAAAAGAATTCTAGACTTAGGAGGATAACAGAGAAGCTGAAATCTAACAAGTTTTCTGATAATTCTGTTTTGTCTAAGTCATTTAATACTAGTTCAACTAGTGTTTCTAGATGAGGCAAAAATCAGCCATCTTCCTCATGTTTATAAGGAAGCTTTTTAAGATTATACCCTATAAAAATTGCATTATGTAATAGTGAATTACTTCTGTAACACTGTAACACTGACACAGGATAACATGGGCATTTTATGATTTACAGTCATGACATCTAAATATGGTACAATGGAGAATTTTTATCTCAAAATCTTAAATATTGGCTGAAATCCTATATCACAGAAAAAAAAAAAGAAGAGTGACATGAAAAACATCAGTATTATCTGGATATGTTCTAACATACAAGGATGCAACAGTCAACAGTAACAGCTTGAAATCTGGTTTTTATTTTTTAAAAAAGTAAAAGGTTCCTAGGTAAATTAATATAGAATAAAAAGAAGAAAAACATATTTTTTGTATGTCTATTTAAAATATATACAGGTCATACTGTCTTAAGCTCATCATACGATATGCTGTTCATTTTCTAAATGTGCCTCCCCATATGTTTTAAGAACTAAATGGAAGGTAGGTTATCCTTTTGGTGCTAATTTCACCTCAAGTAAGACTAAGCAGAAATTAAAACACGTAATTTAACGTTGGCTGATCTCAGTAGAGTCTGATAAAGCTTTGTCCTATTTAGTCTCTTTCAGTTCAGGAAACTGCAAAGAATTTTTTCATGTTCAAGTTTGGAAGTTGCATTGTCTATGATTTAGGAAATATGCAACATACTTGCTGTCTGCTTGTAAATCCTAAAGTACCTACACATTCCAGATAAACTGTGGCAAATTACAAACAACTAATACAGCTAAGCATACGTGCCTAGATAAGTACACTAAATTGAAATGAGACAAATACGACATAGAAATGTATTTTGTCATGCTGTTTGTAGTGTCCTCTTCAAAGCAAAACAAACCAAATACATATTTTTGTTTGACAAACCAAACCTGTGAGCTGTAAGACACAGATCACTTGTACAATAACTTGTTTGCATCTAAAGTCAAGTATGCTCTCTTCAGCACTTTTCTTCCACATGAATGAAATGACAGTTACAAAATTTGCTATTTTATTCCACTCTGACTTTATTCAGCTTCAGCACACATTGTCTTAAAATGTGAAATCATAAGCTTGGGATGCATTTCACTTAATACCTTTAAGTTCTCCATTCTGGCTCAGAAACCTGGTTTCCAGGGCTATAAAGAGTAACTGGATGTTTGCCAGAGAAGGAAAAAAAAGGGATATCTCTGCTGCTAGTGCTGTGCCAGAATGTACTGTTTCACTGCTGTTTCATTTCTAATCTCTGATGTGGTTGATGTACTACCTAATTCAAAACAAAGCTTAAGGACACAAAAAGACAGTAGCTGAATTTGACTGGTTTTACCTTTCATCTCAAGTTGGTACAGTCAGCCTTTTCCCCTTGATAATCACAGACAGAGATTAAAATACAAAGTAAAAATAGTCTAGCCAATGTCAATGTCCCTGAAGCCAGATATAAGGCAGGTGATCTTGCACAAGTCATCTGGTTTCTGTGCTTTCTCACTCGTAAGGTGACCGAAGATATTAACCTTCAGAATTCTGTCGGAGCTTTGCAGCTAAAGCTGTTTGGAGAGCTAAGCTATTTTATGCTCCATGAGGCTGCTGAACACCATTACAAAGCTTAATGTTTTAATAGTTAATTTTAATAGTCTGATTGTTTATCTCTGTTAAAAATACCTGAGAGTGAAACACAGTATATAAATCAAATCAAGAAATACACTCATCCTCTCTGTGTTTTATAGATTTCTCCTTCCCTGCAGCAATTTAAATTCATTATTAAATACAGATTTTAAACTCTCTACCTTTCACTGTAAATGAGATTTGAGCTGCAGATTCTTGTTGGGATGACCAAGTCAGCATGAATAGTCCACCTTGCCATACTGTTTTTTCTTTTTACTCTATTATAGTATATTAGTATAAGGCTGAAAAATTACACCTGCAAAATAATTTCTTTGTAATTGTGCTGCAATGGAAACAAAATATTCTATTCCTTTTACGCGTACAGCTGTTGGAAACCTTATTAGTTGTAAGCTAATTTCTCTTCCTCATGTAATAAGAGGTACAAAAATAATTACATTTTTAATTATCTGAGCATGTCCAATCCAACACAGTTATTTGGGGGTGGGTTTACAGTAAGCTATTTCACTTCAGTCTGATAAGAAAAGGGAACATGTAAATGATGTGAAGATGGAAACAAAGAAGCATTGCAATTTAATTTCTTAAACTACTCCACAGATAGTTAACCAAGGGCACAGCTGTCTAAGATCAGCATTCTAATCTGTATGAATAAAAAAGTTCAAATTTTAGTTCCACCGGTGGTTGATTTGGTGTCTTTATTTATACATTTCCTATAAATTCACCAAATTCCTCTTCTAAGTCAAAAGAAACTTTTCATGTTGCTGAAAATAGATAATTAAAAAAATCGATGATCTAGAGAAAAGATGTTTGGATTGTGAATGTGGTGACAAGAGTTACAGGCTAAACGTAAAAATCTCAAAAATAAACAACTTCAACTATTTGTTCAAATAATTTTCAATAATCCAGAGATTTAAGACTTTAATATTTTGCATAAGTTATTCAAGTTTCAAATGGTCAGTAAGAACAAACAGAACAGTTTTAATCTTAAGTGAATGAACTAGTAATGCAATTAAACTGCATTTGATATCTGCTGGTTTGAATCTCTGATGAAGTTAGACTGAACAGAATATGAACTAAACACTATTGAAATAACACCAAATCAGTAATTTTTCTTTGCCTCTTGCTTTTATACATGTTAAGTGCTACTTTGTTTAGCACAGGTGGGAAAAATTGAAAAAAATGTTGGTTCGTTAACCAACAGTTGTCAACTTCATGTTGTCAACTGCTTTCCACAAGTCAGTTCATGCCATTAGCAAACTTCCACCCCCCTTTAACTTTAGGAAAAGGATGCCCACGAATGACAACTTTCTTATATAGTTTATGTCCTTCTCGTCCCAACTGGACAAATTTTAGTTCCTCCACCATTTAAATCTACAATTAGCAACATATGACAGTGAGCTGTTTTATCTAAAAGAACAACATAGAATATGCTACAAGATGTCAGTGTCTTCCACATCAATGTCTTCTATGCAGTACAGCATAAGTGTGCAATAATGCATTGTCCTTCATAAAAGGCATATATGGTAGAGCAGTACTGCCAAAATCTTAATGGCTAGCCCTTTACATCCTGCTAGTTAGATCCATAGTTAGGTTCATTTCACTTGCAATGACATTCAGTACCTTTTTTATTATATACACCTTAACCAGTATCAACAATTGCTAATTAAGTGGCTATCTCTGATGACTAAAGAAGGAAGGCAAAACAACCTGTCAGACTACAGAGCTCTAAGTGAGCAGAAAAAAAAACAACCTTCCAGCTTTTCAGTTTGGGATATTTCTTCCCCTCTCCTTTGGAGCTCTCTTTGTCCTTAGTCTTAAAAATACACAGGTAAATAAAACAGTGAAATTTGCAGCTTCATATGCTATCTACGTGCTTTCTCCTTGTTACAGAGATTTATATTCTATAATCTCATTGATACAAACCCACAATCTCTGGTGTTCCATCAATTATGTGCAAGAATTTCTTTACTGAGGCTTAACCAGAGTGCATTAAAGGGGGAAGAAAAAGCCTGAAGGCAGGGAAGACATTAGATAAAGTTAGACAAAGTGATTCTATCTTAAAATAAAACTTCTGGTGACATTCTGATTCTGTTACAGTTTTGTTAATATTACTGTGAAAGAGGCTATTAGAAACTACTAGCAACCTACCTGTAGAGATTATGGACCTCACCACAGTTGATGGGCCTGCTGTCTATTCCTCACCATGACCCCCTGGCTAATGTCCCCTTCTGCAGGAAGCAGTGAAGGTAAAACAATAGTTCCAATCCAGTGAGTGCTCATAATTTGAGCAAGTACCAACTCAAGTTGAACAAGACTGTTTTCCCTGGATACAAGATCAATGGAGGGCCTGAGGCGCTAACTAGAGTGTAGTTTTATGGGTTTGTCAGAAGGAAAAAAAGTAATACAGCTACCCAAAACATGACATAGTCATGGGTAGTCCTGTTAGCCACTACCAAGTGTAGTCCGTGTTTCAATTACATGGAATCATGCATTTCCAAACTCTGTTAAAGTACACAAGCATATGCTGTTTTGGTGTAGATTCATCAATTATACTGCATTGTGGATATCGACATTGCAGGATGACAATTTTCACTGTTGCAGAGCTAATTCTTATTACATCTTAGTCCTCCCTTACTGCGTTCATATCGCAGCTGCTAGAGAGCTGTAGAATCAATAGCATTCCTAAAACCTCTTTATCAATAGAAATTACTAATATATAGTTGGTTGATATTTCTCAGAGATGTTTTGACTCCAAATTAATACACTTGAGGGTTTAAATAAAAAATAAAAAAAGTATTTAGAAATTGCATTGTAGAAACATCAAAAGTATTAACCAGATGGGCAAGGAGAAATAATGCTATAAATTATCAATTCAAAGGTGACAAACATCTGAAAATGAGATATTTTCAAAGGGAAATATCAACTGACATAGCTGTGCAATAACAGTATTGAATGGGAGCATAGATTTTAAAGAGTACCACCTAATTAATTTGTACCGTTTTGTTGATATTACTAGTAGATGTATCAGAAGAAGTAAGTAATGTGTCTGGAATCATATTTAGGTGCTATGAAAGTCTTAGAAATACAATCATATGTCTTGGTAGCTGGCCAAACTATTAAGACTGTCATTCTACATTGTCATTCTACAAAATTAGCAGTCAGCATCTATTCTAACAATGAGCAATTTAGAAATTATCAAAATCTAATGTACCTCTTTACTGTCCAGCTGAAACAGCCACTTCTAATACTTCAAGAGAAGGATTATAAGCATATTGTCAGACATGTGAAGGTACCCAAAAACCTAAGGATTAGCATGCACTAATCTTTACAAGTCTGAAGCAGCAAAACATTTTGTTCTGATTCTGCAGGAGGAGGAACCAGAGCACAGAAAGAAAGAAAACTGTGCTAAAATCACACAAGCAGCTGGACTCAGGATCCTGAGATCCATTCCAAGAGTTAGAGAAGCCTTCCTACTCCCACCCCTAAATTTCTTTCCTAATAGCTTTACTAACTTATTTAGTAGTCCATCCTCAACTCTCAATAATTATGAATGCACTTTCACTGAAGGTATTGGCTTTTTCAAGTTTTTTCCACTTATACATGTGCAAGAACCTGCATGTACATAACGTGCATTAATAAACTTCTGGGGGAAAGAGCCACACAACTGAAATTGTTAGCTTAATCCATATAAAGAAAATACTTCGGTTTATGATGAAACTTATAGAAGGAGAGCTCAGCTATCCCTATCCTTACTGCCATTTTCTCCCAATTTGAAAAACTGCAGCAGTACTTACAAGAGCTTTGGTTCTAGTATTTGCATCATCTACTTTTGCCTGTGGGTAAAGTTTCATCATATAAGGCCATGGAATTTGTCAGGCACGATTTGCTCTTGGTGAAGCTATGTTGCTTGCCACCAATCATGTCCTCACTTTCCATGTGCCTTAGCAAAGCCTTCAGAAAGATATGCTCCAATTTTGTTGAAAAATGTTTCAAACAAATGATAAAAATAATCTAAACATTTATATCACTTTTAAATTGCAAATACGATTTTCACTTGAAAGTTTATGGTTAGGTACAAAGAGTATTCTTTCTTTAAAATTTCCATTCTTACATGGTAGACAGTTTCCCCCAGCTGAGAATAAGGAAAATGATTCAGTCAAGCTCCCCTTGTTAATGACACAGATTCAGGTTTGCAGAAGGTTTTTAGTCAGACAATTATTAGAGGGCATATGCCTGTCATTAACAACCACATAATCTCAATTGTAATTTTAGATGTGAGCTTTGGAAATTATATTGCAAATACTTTACAAGAACACTACAATTTCACAGTCAAAAAATGAAAATATTTATCGTTTGACCTTAGCTATATCATATATTCATTTCACCTGAAAATTTTTAAACATAAATCTCTAAACTGTTTTATTATATGTTTTCCTTGATTTAAGCACTGTATTTCTTTTAAAACATATATGTTTCATTTAGTTCAAGTTTATTAGAACTTTAAGAAAATGTAATCAAGTTGTAATTAAATGTGTTAGAATACCTTTTGGAGTGAACTTCTAATGTTCCATTCTACCAATTAATAACCACCTTAATTAGAATTAAGTTCTTATTTATTCCATTTATAGTTGAGGATTTAAAAGTACACTAATTTGTTTTAATTAATTGTACATACTGATTCAAGCCCCTTGCAAAGATCCTATTTCACCAAAAATTAACCAATTTTTGTGATCATGATTCGTTTCTTCAATATATTAATACAGCACACCATATTAAAAATATCAACATGTACAATGCTGTATTTAAAATACCAGATGAACCTACATTCTGTGATTAATGTGACCAGTTCCTTTGAAACCTTTTTTTAGTTATATGAAAATTATTCATTTCCTTTTTGTTCAGAACAGAGGTAACATTTTAGAGGACTAAAAGCAAATAAAGTAGTAAAGATAAAAAAAGACCAACTTTCTGTATTTAAAATATATATTTAAATGAAGTCAAGCAATAACCTTTTAACTTTCATATCTAGTGTTACTACTGATTTATGACTGACTGTTGACCTTGCATTATGCAAACATTTAGCTCAAACTGACATTAGCCAACCAAGTGTCCTCAAAAGAGTTTTCTAATATGCTGTATGGAAAATGAGGGCAAGGGTTGTCTCTTTAGTTTTTGAGTCTTAAAAAAAGAATAAATAATTATTCATAACAGTGCAAAATCACGAATACCTGAACTAAAATGTTGATCCAGCTTCATCATATTGTATTGTTACTTTTACTTTATCAGTGTGCTTGAAATACAGGTATTTATATTTCACATGAAAATAGTAATCATTAAATCAAAATGAACTGTTAATTTATACTAAGTTTGAAAATTAATACACCACAATGAAGACTCACTCTCTTCACAGAGTTTGTCATAGTCACAATTTATTCCACTATAACACTCCACTGTGATGAAGAATTTTAAGAATGTCTTTTCCATTCTCTCCCTCACCCATATTTTCATAACTCTTAATGCAGATCACAATCATGCAGTTCTTTCTCAAGAAAGCTTCTCGTATTTGGACAAACTTCAGATAGACAGGAATTACAGTAATTCACCCCTTTTTTATCACAGATTACTAAATGGACATTGAGTAATGCACAGAACAAGACACAAGGTCAATTCCATCTGTCAGTTCCCTGCAAGACAAACTAGATTTACATTTAAAATAAGCAGAAAAAAGCCCAAGTGATTAGTCCACATTAGTGGCAGGTCTAGCTGGTGTGTTTCCCCTCAGAAAAAAATGCAAAAGAAATACAGAACTGTTTAGCAATGATTATCACTGGACAAGAGAATTTTTTTGGTCAGAAATAAAAACTGGGTTTGTTGTTTTGTTTTTCCCCCTGCTATATGATGGTGATTTGACTTATGACTCCAAGAAACTGATTTCAGAAAGAGATTCAGCTGC
This sequence comes from Actenoides hombroni, assembly GCA_024336885.1. NCBI lineage: Eukaryota > Metazoa > Chordata > Aves > Coraciiformes > Alcedinidae > Actenoides > Actenoides hombroni. Next base: position 478,250 of record WUAM01000333.1, read on the forward strand.
TCTTTATCACCACCCTACAGGAACAGTAGGATATTCATCTTGCTCCAACAGCTAACCATAATGGGATCTCCTTTCATCAGCCACTCAAGTAGGAGACAGAGATCCTGATCATGGAGCTATTATACCTCCCAAAATCATTGTCAGAAGGAAGTGCTAGAGCATGTCTAGGACTTGGAAAGGAGTTCCTCTTTACTTACGTCTTGGGAAACAGAAGGGGCTTAATTTGGAAGGCACTTGTCATCTAGAAACGTCAAGTGGCAGAAATTGCAGCGAGACATACTACTGAAAGAAAAAAACAACACACTGGAACTTCCAGATGGTGCATCTCCCACAGATCTGTGCTTTCTGGATAAAACAACTAAAAAGAAATCTGAAGCTGAGAGCATGAGGAGAAAAACAACATAGTTACAAACAGAAGGTTCAAGGCTAGTGGGGAAAAGAAAGGCAAAGTGAGTGCCACAATAGACAAAGGACCTAATCTAATGTGGAAAATAAAAAATTATGATCTTTAGGAGAGATAATATGGGTGAACAGACTTAGGCCCTATTTTAGGCAAGGATTCATCAAGGAAGGATTTATTCACTTCTTCCACTATTAGTGAAATTTACTTCTCTCTGTACCAAAGCCCAAGCAGGTATGTAGGAGAGAAACCCCCTTCCATAATCCATATGGTATCTTAGCAACTGTTATCTATCTATGGGCTGAAAGAGCAGCTACTGTTCCTCTTAACCCCTGGATTTAACTACATACATACAGCATAGTTTCAACAGATGCTGGGTTTAGATTGCAAAGAATCTTGTATGGACTTTCAAGCAGAGCAGATGGTTTAATTTCAAAATATCCAGAAAGACTGAATTTAACTCTTTAGTGAGTATCTGACACGAATTTCCGTCTTAATACCAATTGTCATCAGTGGGATGTGTGTAAGAAAAGTTTATCTTTTTATACAAATGTGTATTTCTGCCCTTAATTTGCAGAAGTGCTATTAATATCAATTCCTAGTGCATTATTATATCAAAGTCAGAAAAGTCAACTTCCAGCACCAAAGAACAAAACCAAAAGCATTGTGCCACCTATGGATTCTGTAATGTTTGTTTCAATTTTTATTATTATTTTCTTTTGCCTGAGTAGCTTTCACCACTCATCTCTGGCATTCTTTTAAAGAACTGCAAATTAAAATACCAACCAGGTACTATAAGGAGAATATCCCTAAGAGCTAGCATGCTTTGGCTTCATTCTGCAAGGAGTTTTGATTGTTAAGAAAATTCACTTACACTTTGACCATTGCTTACGTTCACTAATATTATGTGTTATGAACTATTTTGAAGAATCAGGATATTTAAAAAAAAATTAGCTTACTTGCCAATAAAAGCTGTACACATCAAGAGTTTGATCTGCAGGGGGAAAACCTGAGGCATCTTTACAGCAGCTTAGTACTGTGACACTTTCCATACCTGGTCCTAGTGAAATACTTTTGTCTGATTGCTCTGACATCAGCATGCAGATTGTGACTAGGCTTAATGGTTTCAGATAACAACTAAAGCTGTGTATGACATTCACTCTGCAGTGATTTTTGCAACTAAAATGATGCCTTCCAGCTCTCACTTCATGAACTTTTTCTAGTATGTGGGTGTATTTTATAGACAAGGGGAACTGATTAGGAAGAAGCACATTTGTTGCAGTCCAGAGATTTCCCTATTTCTGTTAATGTTTGTTTTCATTAAGGCAAAGTTGCTATTCATGTTGAACAACTTGTTATTTATCACTACATGGAGAGAACAATTCCTACTTAAATATGAATTTAAGCAAAAAGTAAACTGAAAGAAAGGAAAAAGAAAATAATTAGCTCAATTGAAAATACTGTATCCCCCCTCACATACACACAACCCCCACCCTTGAGGGCAAAAGAACTCTCCTACTGTTTTCTTCCTTCTTTTTTGCGCTATCAACATTGACTTCTTTGAAGACAAGTTTCAGCACACCTAACATTTAGATCTCACAACCCAAATACTACTTCCACTAGGCTTCTATCAAAGTATCCCTTGGATTAGGTGCATGTACACTATTACTCAAGAAACAAACCATTGCTGTATGACTGTAGCACTTGTGAGCTCAATATGAAACCATTACGATAAAGTACAGTAACATCATTCCAAGGATGCTGTTAACAGAACTAAAACACTACATCCTCCCTGGGTGTTAGCAAAATAATCAGTCATCTAAAAATTAATTAACCAACAGGAGCAGAGGATATGGTCCAAAAGAATAAGTGATCGTCCTACTGTACTTGACACTAGTGAGGCCACAATTTGAGTACTGTGTTCAGTTTTGGGCACTGCAGTATAAGAAAGATATTGAGGTGCTGGAGCAGGTCCAGAGAAGGCCAAGGAAGCTGGTGGAGGGCTTGAGAATAGTCTTATGAGGAGCAGCTTAGGGAGCTGGGGTCATCTAGTCTGAAGAAAAGGAGGCTGAGGGGCAATCTTATCGCTCTCTACAACTACCTGAAAGGAGGTTGTAGAGAGGTGGGTGTTGATCTCTCCTCGCAAGTGACACCTGATAGGACAAGAGGAAATGACATCAAATCACACCAGGAGAGCTTTAGGTTAGATATTAGGAAAAACTTCTATACCAAAAGGGTTATCAAAGACTGGAACAGGCTGCCCAGGGAAGGGGTTGAATTGCCGTCCCTGGATGAATTTAAAAGCTGTCTAGATCTGGTGCTTAAGCATATGGTGTAGTAGTGGCCCTGGTAGTTAGATAATCGTTGGACTTGATGATCTTAAATGTTTTTTCCAACCTCTGTGAAAACATCCTAATTGCACTACCACTAAATGTAGTTTCTGGAAATTAAAATAATGCAATGATAATATAAATTCAGTATTTCAGATGATTACACTAGTATTAGCATTGGGATCTAGAACACAATTCTCACCTTTTACATGTTAAGAAATCTTTTATTCACCAAAAAAAGTTAAAGTCACTAATACAAAGAAATCAAATCAGTAAGTTTGGAGAATAAGTATGCATTATTACATGGAAAGGCTGTCTCTGTTTCTTTAGCAGTAAATTAGATTAATTTTGATATATACTACAAGTCTTGTTTTCTGACTTTGCTTGCAATGACTGACACTGTAGGTAATACTATTTCCTTTCTTCAGCAGAATGCTAAATAAAAAGCAACTTTAATACAATTCTAGCCCTTAGAAATTTCTGGTTTAAATAACTCTAATTGAAGTAAACTGTACTTGGATACATGATATTTTGAATTTTCAATCAATACAGTTTCAACAGTGATTGATGAGAAAAGACTACAGTTCTTGGAAAATCAAGACATGATGTATTGAAGATTCCTATCTAGAAGAAGTCTTAGGAATGTGCAGTAGGAATTGTAAAAGAGAACCGTAGAAGTCAGAGTAAAGGCATGCCAGGAAGAGTAATTTCTTTCTCCTGTACTTGTCTGTTAATTCAATCAAGCCCCCAAAACGTCTCTCTCTCCTCCACTTCTTTGTTAAGAATAGTAAGATAAAGATGTTCATCCAATTAAGAATAATTTGGAGATCTGCGCTTTAAATTCAGAGAATTGAGTCATTAACTGCCATAGCTATCTACTTACCACCCTTGGAAACACAGCATCTGTTGCAGTCACTTTCCATAAGCTGCATTGACTGACCCAGTTAGTCAGCTTTGCATCTCTGTTCCCCAAGTGTCAAAGATGTGAATCTGTCTCAGCTTAGTGGCATCTCTAGAGAACTACATCATATATATTTAACTAGAATCAAAGTAATTTTAGAACACTTGCCTGTTACTGGTTTTTTCCTTTTATATTTCATGAAATGTATAATCCTAATTTAACATTAAGGGATATAATTTTTAATTCTTTGGGAACATACATTGTCTTGCTATGTTTTTAGATATTAAGGCTTCAATATGCATTCTGGTAGAGAAAGCATCTTATTTTTATTAACATATTTCCTCTTAGATCTTCATGACTCATCTAATGGAAGCATGCAAATCCAGATACAGATAGAATTTAACTCAAGTTCAGAAATGTGTTCTCATAGAAAAACAGACAGAAATGCATCACATATATTGAAAGAGCATTGCTAGGATTCTTAAAATCCTAGAGGGCCCTAAATTCAGTGAAGTAAAGAGGAAAGTCTCCTTTGATTTGAACAGGTTTAGAATGTATTACTATCTATGGCTCTCACCATTTCCTCCATGAACCATGAATTTTTCTAACAACAAGGTCACTCATTGGACTACAAAACACAGACTATATGGAAACAGGAGCAGCTGAAGAATGTTGCAATGTATTTTATATTGAGGTTATTCAGGTCCCCAAATTGGTAGTATGCTAGATGCTGAAATAACTTCACTCCAATTAAAACAGAAATATATTTTCATTTAACAATGCGTACTACACAACATAGATTTTTAGAATAATTAGTTGATTTAGCAAATTTATATTTGCTTGATTATTTTAATGGATTTTCTCTCTGATTTATCATTAAATATCTATCAAGAAATAGTAAAAGTAGAAGCTTAATAAAATCTATGTATTTTCCTTTAGTTCATTCTGATTTTCATTTTGGTTTTAAGTGAGCCTATCAGTTAGTAGGACACACTCACATGACTCTTTATTCATCATTTTAATCAGGAAAAAATATAATGCACACACTGTCCTTCTAAACAAAGCTATCCTCCCTTTTTAGTTAAGCAGAAACTAAAGCTATATATACATATCATCCATAAAATGATACATTTAAAAAAAATAAAAATTAAAAAAAAGGTTGAACAAGTATTTGACATTGCCCAATTTCAGTGCAGATAAATAAACTGGTGCCACACATTCTGCCTGACACTGAAAATCCTAAACCCTACGCATTCCTTTGGGCATCAAGGGATCATTAACTACAATTTTCTCAAGAGGGACTTTTAACTCCCAGATAAAGGAATTATTATAACAGCTATCACATTTCCCAAAGGCTTCAATTCTGTAGGTACTGTCAAGGTAAGCTCTATTCAAGACTCTGTATAACCTGGGCAAAGTGCAGATCAGTTTGTGCCTCAATTGTGTTATATATTCTTGGTTTCCCTGCAACACTTTCAGATATGACCCATTACAGTCTGTGATAGCAACTTATCCCAATTAAATTTGGAGGTATCCTATACTGTTGTATGCACCAGTTTTAGGCTCCACACTGCAATCTATTTTTCAAACATTTTGTTTCTTCTGCTGCCTACCTTGCTGTAGACCTCCCATTCTCAGTGTGAGTGAGAAATTAATTTTAACACACTTGGATTTTCATTCTTCAAAACCAGACATCCCTCACATCAGTGTGAAAAGCTCATGCCTTTTGAAAAACTGCTTTTAGTTGTTGCCTTAATGAATGCAGTGTCCTCAGTAAGGTTGCTGCTATACTCAGTTTGCCACCTACCATACAAAATGTACAACCTTCTTTTCGTTCTTTGGGCCTTACATTTTTGTTTTGTACTGTGTTTATAGAGTAAGAAACATACCATGATTTACAGTCCATATCTAGGATACTTCAAATAAAATAAAGCTGATGACAACCTCAACGGTGCTTGAACACCAGGAGAATTCACAACAAACTAGATTCTTTAGGCTGGATTGTGTCAAGGAATTACTGGCCAGTTTTTGAGATACAGTACATTAATTTAGTAATGAAGCAGGCTGAATATGATGTGACTTTCAGGAAGTAGGTTGCATTATCATGATCTTTATACCTTTCTTGGTCAAACAATTGCTCATGTAAAGTACTTTAGTGAAAACGAAGCCCAAGTAGTATTCTCATGTAATTATCTGGAGAAATATTAATTACAAAGTTGAAATCAGATTCTCAGTACTACAAAGCAGAAAAAAATCATTTTGACTAGCCAGCATCTGTTCTGCATTCCTATTTACCATGAAATCACAGAAGAAAACATTAGTGTAATAAATAGAAAAAACAGAAGAAACATAAGCAGACTACAGCCTGATAGAAAGAAGCACTTTTTCACTGTCCCTGCAGGATTTTAAAGTACAAATCTGTAAGTGACATATAAAATAAGTTGCTTTCAAATAAGCCACAAAGCATCTAGGATTCCAGGGTATTTGAAGAAAAACTCTTTCATGATGAGGAGACTTTTAATTTTCATTTCTCAGGAAATGGATAATTTTGAAGAACTGATGTTATTTGGGTTTCCTTCAAGGAAATACATTCATTTTCAGAGACTAGAATATTTCCTGAAATAGCATGTGATCATTCTTCTTTGTTCCTCTTTTTATGAGTATTGCTAAGACTTCCAGAACAAGGATAGTCTTGATTTGAATAGCTTTATGTGCATCCTTTCAGTAAGAAGAAATGAGATATCTGCCCTTGATTCTCTTAGGAATCACTAAATCAGGCAAAGGAGCAGCAAGAGAAAGAAAATACATCCTGTAATGTTGACACTCCTTAGCTCCCATCCCTTCTGCCTCAGGGTTTTATTTCCATCAGATCGTGAAGGGACTGGGACACAAGAAGAGGACCATTAGAACAATTCATAATGCTGTGAAACTGGTGTCAACATTCTTTCATTGAGGTCCACAAAATTCCTGATCAGAACTAAAGCAGGAAGTGGGGAAAAAAACCTCCAAAACTGGGACATTCGTAGCTGTACTTTCTAATCCATGGAAGTAGAAGTATATGTAAATACAGTTTAAGAACTTGAATCTTCTTTGCACATTGTGTGATTAAAAATGTACAAAATACATGAGACAAAGAAACAAGTAATGACTGGCACTGATTTGGAAAATGTAATAATTTAGTTAGGAGGAATAAGTAAGTGCTATTTAGTTAAAAGAAAAGGAAGAGAATGAATTGACCTGGAAGACAAACTGCCTGAACTTACCTTTCATATGAAAAGAAAACAAAAAAAAATTACAACTTATTAACAGTTGAGCCGGGGTCAGTCATAAACCAAACATGATAGCTTTGTAAAGAAAATTCTCAGATATACAGGCAACTGTCACCTGTAGTCTTGTCCACGTTGCAGACTATTCCTAAAAGTGAATATGCCCACATCTGGGGCACATACGAGGGAAGAACATAAATGGGGAAGAACAACCCCATGTATCAGTATAGTCTGGGGGCTGATCTGTTGGAAAGCAGCTCTGGGGAAAAAGATCTAGGGGTCCTGGTGGACAAGAGGATGATCATGAGCCAACAATGCGCCCTCGCGGCCAAGAAGGCCAATGGCATCCTGGGGTGCATTAAGAAGAGCGTGGTCAGCAGATCGAGGGAGGTTCTCCTCCCCCTCTACTCTGCGCTGGTGAGGCCCCACCTGGAATACTGTGTCCA
>WUAM01000333.1:485692-513376 GCA_024336885.1 Actenoides hombroni
AGGGGGGTTGTGGAGTCTCCTTCTCTGGAGGCATTCAAGACCCGCCTGGACACGTTCCTGTGTGACTTAATCTAGGTATTCCTGCTCTGGCAGGGGGGTTGGACTAGATGATCTTTCGAGGTCCCTTTCAACCCCTAACATTCTGTGATTCTGTGATCTATGTTATTTCATTTGCCCAATGGCAAAAATTAAGTTTTTAAACTTAATTTAATAAAAGGGTTGTGTTGTTTGGGGGTTTTTTTATATGGCTGTTTTTCAGGGTGGGGCTAATTACAGGATCATATAGAAATAAAGTTAACTGCTTTGTGATTTATCTCTTTGAAGACTAAGAAGTTTTGGATTCAGGAATACATAAGAAATCTTCTTCCCCAAACTTGCCACCCATAATGAAGATGAATTCTGACACACTCAAAAAAAAGGATTATATTTCAGGTATAGCCTTTAATGCGTAACAGTAGTGTGTTTAAAGATTCTTTCACTGGTCTAATGTGGCATGAAACATGGAGAATGCTTTGAAGATTTTCATTAATTTAGAAAAATCATTTGACCAAGCAGAGTTAGCCTATCTCCAAGATGTTGAGAAAAGAAGTTCATACATTTATATGTATACATTTATACTTTGACTATGAGGGAAGAGTTCAACTATAGAACTAGCAAAGAGGTATTTGTCCAATGGTCACCAAGGAGTCCTTTATTTCAGCGCTATTTGATCTATTCATTCATTTTAGGAGACGATCAAGCAGAGGCAAAGTGAGAGCACCTTTTCTTATGCGTAAGATATAGAAATGCAGATACCCAAGTCTGAAGCGAGAAGTCTAACAAGTCTAATTGAAACTGTGTTACTACTTCTATTAGGTTACCATTGTTTTATAAAATGGATATGAAATAAGCCAAGGAAATATGTATGTTAAAAGGCATTTTAGTGGTAAGTGAAGTAATTTATAGGAAGAAATATAAAGGCCTAATGTTCAAAAACATGATTTTAACATGCTATATAGATCCCTGTCCACCACTTCAACTCTTCATAATGTCCATAAAACAGCTACACTCTCTTCTTGGTAGATCACATATCTCCACAGCAAGCAACTACTAGTTGTTCTAAAGCAAACTCTGGGTGGACAATGATTATTTAGATGTATTTACATGTACCAATGAGCTCAAGAACTCAGAGTAGGAGTCAATGAGCTGGGTGAAATTCATATCTTTTCCAGAGGTAGAGATGGACTGTTCCTCCTGCCTCACACTTCTAAAATAAGACAACTTGTGATCATCAAAATACTTAGAAAGGTCTGTTTTCTATTCTGTATGAAAATTTTGGAAAGGAAAAAGACAAAATCATATTGCATAAAAAGAGATAATATTTAAAGCATGGAAAACTTAAAGTCTCACTTTAATTCTTAGCTACATCCTTGCATTTGAGTATGAAAGAGTAGGAGGACAGGTGCAGTGCAGGATGGAGAACATTGGTTAAACATGATTTGCAAAGATCTCACTGTTTTCATTGATGCCAGAATCGGGATCTTTCCAGATGAGAGGATCCATCTTGGGATTTTGACCTTGTGTGTGTTGTCCAGGAAACTATAGGAAAATACAGGATTTCAAAGAAAAAAGATAAGAATGACACATAATAAACCACTAAAGATCACTTGACGTATACTTGGACACATTGGAGGTGTCAAGGGTACAAGTACCTATGTATGCAAATAGTTCAATTAGCTTAAAGCACAGCGATTTGCTACTTGTGTTCTGAATCATGTGCATATGCTACCTTACATCTGAGTATCAAAACGTGACAATATTTAGAGATAAATGTGTATGTGCAAGTAGATATTTTCTAGTTTGAGTGCTTACACTAGAGTTTATAAAAGGCTACCGCCACCTAAGGTGGATACCTAAGGGTAGCAGAAGATATTTTAGAAATCAGACCTTGTAGTAAAGGACACAAAATCGTTAAACCAGGAATTATTTTAACAGAGGTCATTTAGACACACCTGATTTTGCCTTTTTATTATGAGTTCTTCCATTGAAAACACAATGGCCCTGATATATTGGAGGATACCTATCAAAATGGAGGAAATCCATACTTAGAAAAATAATTGAACAAAAAAGAAATACTTGCATTTGAAGATTATTTTTTGTTTATCCTTCCTTATAAAACAACTTTTAGCTGAAGCTATATATAGCATATACCTTAGGGAAATAAAATAGTACATTTTTCATTGTCTTCAAATCTGTTTTATGCTCTGCTATATTTATCACTGAATTTGAACCAGAAGAACATGGATGCTAGCCATTGAGCACAAGGTTTGGCAGAAACATCTCATGGAAAAGTTGGTGGCTTTTATATGAAATTTCTGATATATAAAAATGGAATCTCCTGCCTAAATCCTCATCCAGCTATACAAAGTGCATAGCAGTAAAATACAGATCTTTGATTAAAAGCTGTCATCATAACAGAAGCCACAAGTCTTTAGTTTCAAGACTGATACTATTCCAAATACAAAAGAAGTAGGAGGAAAACCCAAGCTATACATTCCTGTATTCTCTACCTCAAGCAAGTAACCCTTTAAGAAAGATGAATTATTTAACAATATTATATCAATAATTCCTGCTTCATGTCTTTGAGGAAGCAGAACACCATCAGTATCAAGAAAATACACTTCTACATAATCGTGTCTATGATAGTTTATTCTAGGAAACAAATCATTATTTGGCCTTAACCCAGAACACTTTAGAATTACATTTAGAACTACAGTCATCCACAGGACTTCACCTTTTTCACATAGATTAAACATAGCATGTCAACTTTTGCTTTCAGTTTTACTGGCTTCTGTTTTCATACAAAAACTTATTTTCCACATTTTAACCAATTCTGTTTTGAATGGGTAAGCTGTTAATAATTTTGTGCTTGCTTAAGTGAATGTCTGAAGGGTTTACTCTAAAGCATATCTCTCTCTGTAAGAAATTAAGTGAACCATACCACCAGCTCAGGACTTAACTTGCAGTTCTACTTGCACATTTACATCACAAAACAATCCAGTGTCACAGAATCACAGAATGTTAGGGATTGAAAGGGACCTTGAAAGATCATATAGTCCAGTCCCCCTGCTGGAGCAGGATCACCTAGGTCAGGTCACACAGGAACGTGTCCAGGCAGGTTTTTAATGCCTTCAGATAAGGAAACCCCACATCCTCTCTGGGCAGCCCATTCCAGTGTTCTGTTATCCTCACTGTAAAGTTTTTTCGCTTATTTATGTGGAGCCTCCTATGTTCCAGCTTACACCCACTGCCCCTTGTCCTATCATTGGTTGAGACTGAGAAGAGCCTGGCTCCATCCTCCTGACACTCACCATTTACATATTTATAAAACATGAATATCTCCTCTTCTCCAAGCTAAAGAGACCCAGCTCCCTCAGCTTTCCTCATAAGGGAGACAGTCCACTCCCTTAATCATCTTTGTGGCTCTGCACTGGGCTCTCTCAAGCAGTTCCCTGTCCTTCTTGAACTGAGGGGCCCAGAACTGGACACAAAATTCCAGATGTGGCCTCATCAGGGCAGAGCAGAGGTGGAGGAGAACCTCTCTCGACCTACTAACCACACTCCTTCTAATACACCCCAGGATGCCATTGGCCTTCTTAGCAACAAGGGCACATTGCTGACTCATGGTCAACCTGCTCAGTCTTGAAACAATAACTCTTGTAAATGATACGCAGAAAGTACAAAACCAACAAACAAAACAAACCAACAAAAACAAAACCCCAAAAAACCCCAACAAACCAAAACAACCAAACTCAGAGATAAATAAGATTTTAGTTAACCAGTCTCTCCATAGGATGCAGAACTGAAGAGGATCAAAATTATTTTGTTAACTGTCTGAATTAATATTCAGAGATGGACTACATTACTTAATTCATTTAACTAAATGGGCTCCTTATCTATTCCTGACTTTTCCTATCTTACTTCTTTTCTGTATACAAATTTTTCCTAAAACCTAGATTCAGAAAGCATACTGGATATAGACAACAGGTAATATGACATAAGAAAAAATTAGTAATTTACTTTAATTGCACTGTCAACATGTGTTTGCAGCAGGACACTAAAATGCTTATGGATCACAAGCTAGATTGGAAAAAGCTCTATTTAGGGACAAATTATAACCAGATGCCTCCAAGATCTTTTGATTCCCACAAAGTAAATTCACAGTAATAGTTTCATTACTTGCAAAGAAGGTAAAAACATTAAGGTGTTAGTATTTTCTCCTCTAAACCTAAGGCTATGCACAGAGTCACACTGTTTCTGTATACTTCATTTTGCATTCCTGTAAGTTCCCAAGGAGTGAATTTTCACAAAAGTAATTAAATTTAGTTATTCTGCATCCATTTTAACTGGTACTCCATAGGAAGGGAAAGCATTGGCCTACAGTATTCAAACTTTAATGGAATGCAAAATGAGTTAATGAAACCTTGCTACAAACCAATCATGCACAGGAAGCCAATAGCAGAAGAATACAAAAGATTTGGTCATGCAGATGGCAACAGTTTTATTTTTCAATAATGTATATACAAAATTTTTTATGCATGTACATCAAAAAATATCAGATTTTATTTTGTTCTTTGCAGAAATGCATCATAGACAAAAAGGAATACATAATTAAATGTTGAAAGCCAGTTTATGAAAACATATTAGCAAACTACATATATATATCTTAACCTGATTTTCTGAACTGAAACAAAATTGTCAGTTTCTTTTGTGTTGATTTATGGATTCCCATAGGGAATTTGCATGTTAGTTAGAACTAATATTGCTTCTGATCTATTCCTCTGTCTAGGTTTCTAGAAGGTACTTGAGGGAAATTTCTAGAAATTCTGTAGTAAAATACACCAGTTTTTAAATAAATGTCATCATTACTTCACTTATTGTGTTGCTGTCTTATGTCTGATGCACTGAAATTTCTACAAATTTTTAACTTGACATATTGCAAAGATCAACATTACACAGTATGTCCAAAATAGAAACCATCCAATATTCTACAGCTTGTGGCAATTAGTTTCCTGGATTATTTTTATGTTTTGATGAAAAATTACATACTCAGTTATAAAAGGAAGAAATAAATTTTTATGTTATTTATTATTTTCATGCTTCCTATGTCCAATTTCACTCCTCTCTGCTCCACAAAGAGGGTTTTAATCATTCCAAATCTCTCCTCTTACAAAGCCATCCCAGGTTTATAATTATATTGTCACCATTCTCTGGACTGCTAAATGTTTTTCAAGTACCTTCTCTGACATATTAATTTGCATTCTTTGAAAAGAGATACAAATGACTGAGCTTTTCTGAATAAACCTTATTCACATTAAGTGCTCCCTTTACTTTTGGTAAGCCCAATGACCCAGTAGCGCTCTCTCAGACTGCATGTGTCTGAAATATTTAATTTCTTATTAAGTGCTTCTCTGAAATAATTCCATCGGAGCCCTCATAATACCCAGCTTTTAAACTATGGTAGACAAAAATTTGTATCTTAATATGCTCGACTAGATCTACATTTTCATTTGCAGATTTTTCTTAAACCCTCCTATCACATACTTGCTCATTTGCAAAGCCAAACTGTTTCTGTACATTACATTTTCATTTTAGGGCCCTTCTGGTTTTTTTTATTTTTGTTTTGTGGGCTTAGGTTTCTGCTTGCCTATCCCCTCCCCCCCTCTTTCCTCTCTGTGTTTTTGGTTTGACTTTTTGTGTGATGGTGGGCTTGAGGATATTTTTTATATTGGGGGTATGTATGTGTGTGTGGTGTAACCTATTTTAAAAAATGCCCAGAAACAGATAGCTTATACAACAGTTGCAGTCTCCTTGTCCTTGGAAATCTTTATGTTGACCTATAACTCAGCATTATTAAGCAGAATAGTAAGAAAGTAAATACATGCTGTCTTTCAAATATTTAATAAAGGAAAATATGCACTGCATTTAAAAGATAGATACTTGACTGATTTTAATGGCAATAGAAGGGCAATATTCTACTTTGTCTATAAAGTGAGAAGTGATGAATTACAATATTGTAAGTGTATATTAAGATAAGGTTTACCTTCAAATGTTACTCATATTACAGTAAACTTTTTTCCACCTGAACTGTGTACAATGCATATACTCTAAACTCAAATGGACCATCTTGAGCCTCAGAGGCATAAAAAGGAGCTATTTATAATTCTGCAACATATAGTACACAGGATGGAAATACAATAGTAATAGAAAACAATAAATTGAGATAGCGTTTACTTTGCTTACAGCCAACTTCAGGGACAATCAAGCATCTTGATAATGTTACTGCTAAAACTACAGATGGAATAAAAATATTTTAGTTAAATGGCACTGAAACAGTCAAGAGCATTTGTTGAATATCCTTAGTACTACAGAAAAGTTAGAAAGACAAATGTTCAAAAATACTCCCCAATGATAAAGGTAAATGAAGAACAGGACACAAAACAAGGCACAAAAACCACTTCATGGAGGCACCTGGTTTTCTCTACTGACACAAACTAACAAAGTGTGATATTTTATAAATCAATATTATCTGGCTGTTCAGCAAATATGAAGACATTCTGAGAGGCTTTTCTTCCATGCAAATTCTTCATTATTTAGACCTAAAACCAATCTGCATTCTCTCTTCCAAAAGTCTTTCATGTCAAAACACTTCAGTACCATTAATACCTTCCCTGGATATCTATTGCTCAGGTTACAAGTCCTCAACAAATGCATGAAAATGACAGGTCTCTGATGCTCAGTAGCTCACAGCAGCTTCCTACAATACTCTTAGTATGATATAGGCTCAGTGATAAAGTAACTTTTTAAATTACATAACTGAAGATGAAAGTCAAAATTAGTAAGTGTTCTGCTGCTAAAGAACCAAATGGATAGTCTTGTCAATGAAAAGAATAATCAGGGAGCATCAGCACATCCAACAGCTTTGCCTACATTTGGAGGAAAAAACCAATTAATTCATATCTGGAAATAGCATAAGTCTTTGAAAAAGCTTTTACTGCAGTGGTATTGAGTGTAGTGCTGTAAACAGAAAAATTACTGTCTTCCATACATGTATGTGAACCTATTATTTTGGCTTTGAATTTTGATATTCCTACAAGCAATAATCTGTATTTTAATAAAATATAAACTTGGATGTAAGATAGCTGCCAATGTTTAATTGTGTTTCCTGACATGCTTTTGGAAGAGAGCTTTAGAATTTAATCATTCAGTGCTTTTGTTTACTCTTTTCTCTTTATTGACTGCTGGCAGTGTTTACCTATTAAAAGCTATCTTCTAAAGTACAGAATCATGAAGTTAGGAGAACTATAGATAAAATGACCATCTTATGGTACATTTGTAAATAGTTAAATTCTCAGAATATTGAATATGGCATACAACCGAAAAAAATGTAACTATCCCATAAGGTTTTGAAATGCTGTAGCCTCATTCAGTTCTCAGGCAGGGTGTTACAGAAGCTGTTAATACACTGTATTAACAGCTCTTCCATTTCTTCCTGTGTAGTTTCATATCTCTTTCTTCCAAGCAACATACCTCATCAGCCACTCTGCACAGCTAGAAGACTCATTTGGGGACTGAATTGAAGAAAACTAATTAGTTTTTCACATCCTAACTTTCTTAACCTTCTCTGGTCTGTCTTAACATTTACTCCTCAATAATCACTCAATAAATACAATAAACATTGCATCTGACTGCATTTCAGGGATAGACATCTCAATTCATTTTATTTTGAATGCAAGTCTAAATTCCAATTATACCTCAAGCACAAGGAATTTAGGCACTTGTTAGTTTTTCCTGCCATTGAAGACATCTTTCTCAGCCTTGACAATGGGGATGAAGTTTAAGATAATGCAACAGTGAATTTAAAAAAAAAAAAAAAACAACAAGAAAATAACACACATTTACATATCCTACAGAAAAATATCATGTCAGAAAAAATTTACAGTAGGCCATTTGTTCACATTTGTGATGTCATTTTGGTGCTTTCTGGCACTCCCATTAAATACAGGAAGTCATTTTCTACATGTACTTTTTAATATTCCATTATAGCTCAATAAAATTTTAGTATAATTTTTAGCTCTTTGTTATACCATTCCCTGAAAAAAATGGGGCAAGAAGCAGGTATCAGCCTGTCCCTGATTACAGGAGATGAAGGATTTGAAAAGACATCAGGACAGCAGCAGCAGCAGCCAGCTATTCATTTGCTGTTGGTTTTGGATGTAGTCTTAAAGATTCAACATTTGATGTAGATTGAAACTGAATCAGAATACTGATGTTTGGGGGGTGGTGATGGTGTTTGTGTTTTTTCTGGTTTGGGGTTTTTTTGGGTTTGTTTTGTTTTGTTTTTTTTTTTTTTATTTCAGCACCCTTCAATTAGTAAAGTCCTCTGTAGAAATATTTAAAATCACTCCAAAATCAATTTAGTGACACAATTCCCCCTCCTCTACAAGGTGCTCATCAACCACTAGTCAATAAAAAAATAACAGAAATCAAATAAATATCTTCCTGTCCCTTAAATAACTCACCACGCATAGTCCAAGAGGTCTGACCACTCATGTGTTACATGAGTTACACACACATGTTCACCTCTAAGTTCAGCATAGCCAAAACACCAGTGCCTTTGGGCTATATAAAATCCAGCTGAGGAGTGAACTGCAACGGCAAAGATTCCTTACAAAGTATTTTCAAAATACACTTTGAAACAGTTGTACATCTGAAATCAGCATGAAGTTCAAGGAAGATTAGTGAACCAAAAGCAGCAAATACACTTAGTGTCAAGAGATGCATCAAAAATTAATTACTGGCCAACATTAAAAAATAAAGGAAATATAACAGCCATTTAAATGAGATTGAACTAAACAGCATCTTTTGCTTCAGTGATTACAAGCCACCTATGTTCCATAATGATTGGTGAGGAGTGGGTAAGTAGAGAATAGGTTTTGTGTCTCATTAGCAAATGACAAAAGATATAGTTACTGTTAGGACAATCTGTTGGGACTGCAACTGCTTTTAAGAGCAGAAGATAAAAATAGACTGTCTCTCCAAACAGAAGCAGTCTATGCAGATACAGAAGCATTTATAGAAGATGAGGCTAGGATACATGTGAAGTGCAAAGCAACTATTGCAAAGATGACATTAATCAACCCAAAAGACCAGATTGCAGCTAAGAAGGAGTCTATGTACCTCATATTTTATATGATATATTTCTCTCCTATTTTTCTTCTGCCACAGAGAGTGCTTGCAGCAAGTTCCACCACTTGTTCAGAATGTGACAGAGCTATCTTGGTTTCCATTTTTTCCACTTAAAATTCTCAACAACAACTCACTATTGTCCAATATGTCAAAAAGATAGTTTAGATTAAATATATCACCAAAAGTCAGATGTAAGAGCGGACCAATCTTTCATCTGAAGGTTCTGATTTATGTGCTGCATCAACTATCTGTGTGCCCTAACAGCATGAAAGTCTGCATAAGTGTCTATTTGTTCCTTTGACATAACCAATCCTTAGGTTGGACTGTCAGGTTCCCCTTTAAATGCTAGAAAACTGTAGTACTGTTAAGTTTGGCCTACTTTTACTGAATCAAATCCTAGCATCCCATCATTAATGACAAAAGAACCCCGGGGGTAGTTTTATTGCTTATTAGTTAGGAAAAAAAGGATAGGAAAATATTGATATGAAATAGTTTTAGTTTTTTAATTGTTGTTATTTTTAGTGAACTGTGTAAAGCATCAACACAGGAGTAGCCATTTGGCAAAAGTATTAGCATTTGAATAATTTTCTTAGAGAATAGTACTAGCGCTCTTCCAAATTTTCTATTGGTTTAATATCACAGCATTGATTAAATACTTACAGTAGCAATAGTGGCAAAGCAAATTGCACTGCAAAACAAAACCACGCCAAATAAACCTTTGAAAAACAAATTACTCATTTTAACAGATCATTAAAAAAGTAGTTCTTTTATTTGCTTGGCTTTTCATCAGTCAGGAAAAATAGATTATTTTAATGCCCTAAGAACTCCTTTAAGAACTCTTATTGACTCAAAGTCCCAAATCCTTTCTTATATTAGAACTAATAAGATAGGTCCTATCTTTTCTAATATTGCCTCAAAAGCCAAATAGTTCTCTGCCTACACCTTGTTTCATAGCTTCTGCTGTGAAGTTATATCTTATAGCATGCAGTTACTATTTAAACCTTTATTAATTAATAATGAACAATAAAGCATATACTAAAAAATTCATTTTCAGGATATATATAAAATTTATATCCTAAATCAGTTTGTTTTACTTTCAATAAGTAATTCAGAAAAGTAAGAACAATGAGGATCTAAGTTTAACTTCCTAGAACATTACCAAAGATTTCAGCACGTTTTTAAAGCAGTTTTCCACTGCATGATAAATCAATCAAATGTTGTAGCAGATGTCTAATGTATTCTTTTCACATAAGCCAAATAGAAGTGGGTAGCATCTGTGTCAGATGTAAGCACAGCTGCTTGCCATCTAGGTTGGCCATGAGATGATAAATGTAGATTGACAGTATCTATCAAAGGTTCAACAAGAGGTTTGAGAGAAATTTGAAGAGGGTTATTTTAGGGATAAGAAATATTTTCCTCCAAATAATTAATTTCTTATGATCACTATAAAAGCTACTGTTTTCCAGGATAACTGTTTCAACTTTGTAACATAAAAAGATTTATATTAAAGATGTGTCTATTCCAGCTCATAAAACATCAAATGGTAACCCCATTGATTTTTAAACAAAACCTGCTAGGTTAGACCTATACTACTGATTTATAAGACTTATATTTTGCTATTCAGAGATCAATCTTATTAAAGTTTATAGTGGTTTCAAGTGAAAGAATATTCATATTGCTTTGTTAAAAAAATAAATATTAATATATTAACAGGAGAAATATGTAAAATTAGTTATATTGCACAGATATATTGCATCCTGCTCCTGCACATCTTTTCATCAACTTAAGACATAAGCAGAAGTGAATTACCGAATAAGCCAGGGCTCCTCTCCCCTCCTGTATTTTACTATTATCATTGCTTTTCATAATCTCTGAAGTTTGGCACCTGAGACTATATCATCTGATCAATCCCCGACTCCCTTCATACAGCTGGTCTTGACTCAGTTTTCATGCTTTTTCCCAACAAAATTTCTCAGGTGCAATTCTCAAAAATCATTTTGTTTCCGTCTTTGATTGAAATTTCCTTCTTTGTTGTATTCATTAGTACCCATGTGAAAACATGATCTCCAGAATCATGCTCAATTCCTGCCCTCACAGCTTTCATCAACATTTCTCTTGTAGT
The DNA here is from genome assembly GCA_024336885.1 of Actenoides hombroni. NCBI lineage: Eukaryota > Metazoa > Chordata > Aves > Coraciiformes > Alcedinidae > Actenoides > Actenoides hombroni. The sequence continues at coordinate 497,043 of WUAM01000333.1, forward strand.
AATTCTCCTGACCTCCCCTTTTCCACTTCATCAGCAAAAATCAGTTCTTTCAAGGCAAACACAGTAGTCTGCCTGCTCACTAATCTGCCTTCTCTTTCACATCACTGCTGCATAGCCTTTCTCCTACCAGTACGCCTGGCAGGAACAAATCATTTATCAACTATTGCACATCTCTGCACTTACTTCCAAATTACACTTTCTGACCTAGGACTTCCTCCAGCTATCATGAAATGCAATAGGAAGATTCTGCAAAGCACTGCATCTCCAATACACAAAGTCTTTTTTTACTATTGACCTGTCTTATGATGCTTAAGATAGCAAACTTGTGCTGTGAAGAGGAAAGAGGAAAGTAGTAATCTGCAAACAGACAGCAGTTCAGAGAGCCAACTAATGTTTCACATTATAGAAAAATTTTGAATTTCATTTTATACATCAGGATTTTTAAAAGAATATTTCCATCAATGCTTTGGACTTTTGGGGGAATTTTATGGTCACTGAACAAATGTATTTTTCTGGTCTCATGAAATGCCATTTAGATTTGGCAGTTATAAACTACAGAGTCATGATATCCCACCTGTGATTTACATTATAAACTTGATTTTGGCAATATGTAAAAAACCCAGAGCTTTCCAAAGCCCTGCTCACATATCCCACACAGGCCACTTCAGTATTCTACATAGAGCTCATTCCCAAAGAGGTCATTGTAAGCGAGGAGCTCCTGTGAGCAGAGCCTCAGGCTAAAGCCAGGCCACAGGACATGAAAGATCATGAAACAGAAAGTTTGACCATCAACACATTGTTTATTCAATTATTCTGATTTCTTCCATTAGAACTTGTCCAGATGCTGCCAACTAGGGTATTCCTTCCAGACTCCCAGAATCTATGTCTTTGGATATAACAATTGCATTTCTATTTTATAAACCCAGATGTTTAGATTTTGGTGGGTTTGGTTTAGTTTTTGTTGTTGGGTTTTTTGTTTGTTTGTTTAGTTTTGTTTCCAGCATTCTAACCTGGAGTAATGCATTAGTCTTACAACACTTTGTCATTTGAGAGTAATTTCTCTTTCATTTAACTGCATTCTGCTTTCTGTAATGTGATTTGGTTTGGTACAGTGCACAGAAAACATCTTCATTTCATGGAATCAATTGCAGTAAAAGAAAAGGAACACAGAAGACAGGCTATAGAAAATAATTTAGGACTATTTTAGACAGTATTATACAATGCTTAGTCTTTCAACAAACTAAAACTGCACTGTTAAATTGCATTAGCAATATTAATGCTCAACTACCATTAACATAGTGGTATACATTTTTTGTTTCCCAGTTAGTTTATTATATATCTCTGTTGTGAGCTGGGATTACAACAGTCACGGAAAAATAAGTTAATCAAAATATTCTGTTCACCAGGTATATATAGAGAGAGTGATATATGTATGTCTTACAACACATGTTTGAAGCCAAATCCTTTTTCCATGCATTCAGAGTTTCCAGCAAATAAAACAAAATTTAAGCAGGTGACTGGTGAGGATTCGTGCTCAGATTTCTATACTCTGAAGGTGTTTTGAAAGGGCTTGATTTCTGAAAGTAAGGACAAATACTCCTTAAAAAAATGACATTTCCTAAAAATCAGCCCTCTTCAGAACATCTCAAACTGGAATATCTTTTAGTCATTAGCAACACCAGAAAATTTAGACTACATTTTAAGGTGAATCAAAAAGCAAGTTTTCTCTTGCAAGGTTATCCATGTCTATGCATGGCAAAGCAAGTCAACAGAATGCTGGGCTGCATCAACAAGGGCATCACCAGCAGAAATAAAGAAGTAATTATCCCCATCAGTGCTTGTCAGGCCACCACTGGAATACTGTGAACAGCTTAGGCCCTCACTATGAAAAAAAAAAAAAAAAAAAAAAAACCAAACAAAAAAACAACAACAACAAAATAAACCAAAAAACACACACAAACAAAAAAGAACCCACCCAAAAAACCAAAAAAACACCCCAACAATGACAAAAAAAACCCAAACCCAACCAAAACCAAAAGATGTGGACAGGTTGGAAAGGATCCGGAGAAGGTCCACAAAGATGATCAAAGGACTGGGAAGCTGCCACATGAGGAAAAGCAGAGAGAAATGTGTTTGTTCAGCTTTAAGAAAAAAAGTCTTAGGGGAAACCTTATCACCATGTTCCAGTATTTAAAGGGTGACTATAAAAAAGATGGAGACTCCCTTTTTACAAGGAGTCACATGGAAAAGAGAAGGGGTAATGGGCACAAGTTACTCTTGGGGAGATTCCAATTGGACACATAAGGAAACATTTTCATAATGAGAACAATCAGCCACTGGAATAATCTCCCCAGTGAAGTGATGGATTCCCCAACAACGGGCACTTTTAAGATTCAGCTGGACAGGCTGCTGGGCCATCTTATCTAGACTGTTCTTTTACCAAGAAAAGTTGGACCAGATGATCTTTAAAGTCCCTTCCAACCTGGTATTTTATGATTCATGTACTGAAGTGGTACTAGCTGAAGTGCATTTCATTTAATCTCTTGGCTTTAGGGGTTGCTTCCTTTTATTTTGGAAATATCAGGCTTAATTATGCTCTTGGATTGATTAAGGAATTTAGTGGGCAGTTTATCAGATATTAAGGTACAGTGTTTTCACGTAAATGTATAGCCTATGGTTATAGTGTTGTGATTATACCTCTCTAACACATACATAAATATAATAGGCTACCATTGTTACTTGCAAAATCCAAACCTAAGTCCACTATAGTCATAAATGAGAATTTTTCCAAGTTTTTCTATTGGCAGAAGAATTACATCCCAAAAAAGTGTGGGTTTAGCTTTGCAGCACATACCTGAATTTCATGTCAATACCTTCTCTTCCATAGCTACTGCCTCCAAGCCATTATACTAGAAAAAAAGAAATTTGCAGTGAAACTGCTGCTCCTTCCCTGATATTTTGACTTTCAAAGAATAAGTAAACATCCTTTTATTTTTCCCCTCTGCATTAAGCAAAATATCACTTGCAAGAAACAAAAGAGAGAAAACTGTAACCAATGCAAAGTAAAAGTATCAAATGCTTATTTATCTTACTCTGAACTTAAAACCAAACTCACAAAAAAAAAAAAATCACAGAGCAGTGACTTGAAGGATTCGTTTGAAGAGGGACTTTTCTCTGGGTCATTCAACAAGGACAAAAGCACTAAGCAAGAGAAAGTCACAGACGCGTTTCACTTGATCTTGGAGTAATCAGATACAATATTCTGTGTAAGGGGAATGTTTATAACACTGGTGCTGCTGAGCTGCTTGAGTGGATAACGAACTGTCTCAGTTATTAAAGACAAGTGCTTATAAAAGAATTCACTTCAGAGCAGAGGGGAAAATACTAAGTGTGCCATAAAGATCAATACCAGACCACTTTTGTTTCATTTATTTAATCAGTGACCCCAGAAAAACAATATGCAAGGAGGAAGAAAATCTGCTGATTGTAGAAAACAGGAGTTGCACAGAGTGGCACGGGGAGGGTGGGCTGACAACTCTGTGGAAGGGGAGCTAAGAAGTCAGCTCAGAGAAGCAGAGAAAGCTCAGCACAAATTGCCAAGACAAAACAATTTAGGGTAAGGAAATGAACAAGCACAAATCCTGGGGATTCAAAACAAGAAAAAAAACTATTTGTAAAGCAGTGATTTCAATCATATGGTAGAGAGATTAAAGTAATCCTTCCATTTTGCAGTTCTGTGACTATGGATATCCTCTTACAGTAGTTTTGACTGTACCAGACAAAAAGTGACCAAAGGTATGGAGAAGTCTAACAACAGTGTTCACAAACAGAATGTTTCTGCAGATGGGAAAAGATTATATGCTCCTTTATCACTTATGGAAGAAAAAATATTGAAAAAAAACCAGTTTGGAGCAAGAAATTTTATTTGTTTGGGGTTTTTTAAAGATCAGGAAAATGTCTAATAATGAAAAATAGACGTTTCTAATATTCTAGTATTTAATGCAGCACTATAGTTAGAAGTGTGCCAGCTTCATTTTTTCTGGTGTATCAACAATTGAAGTGTCCTTACATTTCCATATAAGACAAGAACAACCCATTGATTATTTGTTCCTTTACTTCTTCAGTAAGGTCCAGAAATTATAAAACTTGTCAGACTTGGGAAAGAATACAACATACACAGTAGCTTCAAACAACCACAGTCACTGTAATACAAACCCTACTGCAAAAGCTTGTTCATATATCCTGTACTGTATATACTGTACAGGAATAGCATGAGATCAGCAAAAATCCTTTTGAGTAAGACAGTTACAGGATCCAGCATTAGATCCTGAAATCCTATTTACTGACTTGTGGGTTTTTTTTCTCACTAGCTGTAAGAATTAGTACAGTTCTCAAAGATGTTCCTGAAGCTACCCAGACTCCATACATTAAAGATGTATGCTTATTCAGTTGGCTCATTGGAAAAGTTAAGAGAAATATTGGATCATACTAAATTCTCTGTGCTTTTTTTTCTTAACAAAATGAAAAATCTTAAAACTTTTTTTTGCTTAACACACAGACCTAATATAAAGTCTTTCTTTTCAAGCAGAAATCTGTAATTCATAGAAGCTGCTCTTTACACCAATTATACATCATTTTGACCATTTGTTTTAATTGCATTCACCAGAAATACAGGTTGAGACCAAACAGTACCAAGGTACTTTTTCCTGCCCACAGAATTAATCAGGCAAACACTTGTTTTCAAAGCTCATCATAAATATCCAGTAACCCATTAAACCCATTTTTTTGTGTGTGTTAGAAGAATTTTAGTGCTTCACCTCACTGTACTCTACTGAGTGCCTATAAATAAAAATGTAACCTCTTTTAATGCAGAAATGTTTCAAAGTCAAGGGTCAAATTCATTTCAAATGTTTTAACAGGGTGTAAACTTTTTATTTTACAGAGCCACTAAAGTGTTATGTTCATATATATATATAAATTCATATTGGATAATTTACAGGGCACACGTTTTGTTGTATGTGCTGTGTTTAACGCCATTCTGGAATTGTCTTCCGAGAAAGACAAGAGCTTTCATTTTGGTAGGTATAAACAAATCTGATATGCCCAGTAATTAATTTTTTAACATTCATGTGAAAGAACATGTTAGGAAACCAGGAAGCTATTGCAAAAGGAAAAATACATAATTTTGGGACTGATAAATTCACAAAAAGGCAAAGCCAAACACATGTATTTTTACCACTCTATTATTAATATTATCCCATCATGAAAGGTATTATAATAGCATGGCCACGGTGGTTTTCACAGTTCTCTGGACCATATAGCATGTGCTAGATTCTGAAAGCAAAGCTGGCAGAATTTCACAAGGGCAGAGCCTGGCATCAAAGCATACCACGCAGCCAAAGTGAAACCACATGTTACATATCAATGAAAGAAGTAAAGGAAAAAGAGGATGTAGTGTGTTTGAAATTTTAAAGTTGAAAGTTTTGCTTATTTTGTTTAAAATGCAGTGTAACAGGAAAAATAATGCCCCAGAAAAATATAAAAAAAAGTAGGTGTTACAGATAGTTTTCAAGGGAATCCTAATAATGGTGGTAATAAAAATATCTAATCTAATAACACTATTTTCTAAAATACAGCCATTCAGAAGATACATAGCAAACCTTTCAATAGACTATAACAAATATTATTCTGACAATTATAGTTACACTAGATTGTAGTTTTATGGAAATAGGGATACATTTTATAATACATTCTATTTTCATTATAATTTCTGTAAGAATTAATTTATATTGTATTGTTTCCTGTGGTAAAGTGTGTAGCTAGTGCAGAGCACAACAAATCAGATAAGGCTATATATGCTTCATATATTCTGAGAAAGTTAACAGCAAACTCTTATACTGACATTTTTGGTCTTAAGTAATTTCATTTATAACTTCTATTTCTGTTGTTTATATACTCTGTATCTTATAACACTATGACTAGTCATTAAAAACAAGGAATATTTGAATGAAAAACATAGTGTAAGAATCTCTTTTCATGCACTATAGTGGAAGTGTAAATTCAGTGTCCTTTTCAAACAAGAAAAGGAGAAGTGAAAGAGATGCATCTTACTATGAATTCTGCATATATTCAGTTTCCTGCCCCTGAAATTACTTCTAGTTAAAGTAACATATTTGATGCATTTTCAAATTTAAAAAGATGTGTTACCATCTCTTAGCTCAAAAATCATACACATTCAAGTCAGAAGTCACTGGAATTTTGAAAAGGATAAGTTATAATTTTTTAAGTTAGCAACAATTTGCTTCACAGCAGGGCAAGAGTTCAATAAAAGCTTTTGCACTGAGCTTCATAAACCAGACTTTCTCTCTGTGTTATACCGTCTGCTTTCAGGGAATTCCTGAATACTTGTCAAAAAGTAAAATAAATTTGTTAATCTGTTAATTATTAAAAGTATAATTCATTTAAATACAACTTCTCAACACAGGCTTTATAATCATAAATATTGTAAGGGTTCACATGCCCCAAGAAGAAGGAAATTATAATAAACAGAAGTTAAAATTTTTGTTATATAGTGATTCCACTTGATAATAAAGATACTAAACCCTTATCTTGTTTTGAAACAGAAAACACTGTTCTAGCAAAACTCCATCCCTAGACAATGTCAATTTTATGGTCACAAAATATTTATGCACATAGTTCTGAGGCAAAGTGCACAACATGAGTAATGACATCACTGTTTCACTGAGAGATAGATATAAGTTTTTCTCATTTGCTACACTCAAGTTATGTCAACTCAAGTCTGATCAGTACACTGTATTATTAAAAATTCTTTAACCTTTTTACATATCTGAAGACAAAGGAACCATTTTAATTAGTTGGATTGTGCAATCCTGCTTACTGACTGAACTATATATAGCAAGTTTAGATAACCGTCTAGTCTTAAAACATGAGAAAACTTCCTACAGCTAATGAAAAATTAAAAAATTTGTATGACAAGAAACAGAAAAAAGGAATGTAGCCACCTTAATTGCAATCCAAGTGGCTCATGGAAAATTTCCTCAGAACCAGTATTTCAAATGAAAATACAGAATAACTTTGTATTACAAAGTATATTCTTCTTCTGCATTCAAAAAGTACACACTTAGATATGTAGGCCATATAGTACTACAGTCATGAACTGTAGATTTTCCCATTTGTTAAATATATTCTTATGCAAACAAGGGATTTTTATATTCAATGCATAAAAGAAATATTTTTTAAATTCCACTCTAAAAATCTCCTAACATCTGTCATAAAATCTTCCCTGCCAAGTACTGAGTAAGTGCCTGTGGGCTTCCTGTTACTTGTCCAAGATTTTTTACTGTTTTTCAATTACAAGATTGCCTTCTGTGGGACTCCTTTGTCAGCAGGACCTGACCACTGGCTTTCTGCCCCCAAAGATCACCACTATCATCAAGCCTGTTGATGCTTGCCAACTCATGTATCTTGTCACAGATGTGGATGAGATATTATGTAATTATACTTCCATTACGTTAGTCCAAGTGCATAATAAAATGAAGTCGGGTTAATTTTTTGTTTCCAGATTTGTTTTATATCCTTCTCAGGGAAGACATTATGTGTGATTCATAAACAAAGTTGCAATTTAGGCATGAGCTAGCATATTTATAGAATTATACTGTGTAACAAATTAGGCATTAAATTCAAGTTTGGACATGGCAATTTCCCTTGTGGTGACAAGTATGTGGTGGTAAACATTAATCAGACTATACAAATACACTGTGGTCATTAAAAATATTAGACACTTTCTGTCATAGAAAGAAAGCAAACTTTCCTAAACTTAGAGCATCAGGAGAGGGACCATGTATCAGGTTATAACAAATCAGTTTCTCTTCATCTCTTTGTTCAAATAAGAAGTCTTTTTTTCGTTTTAGGTTTTTGGGAGTAAAGTCTTGATTTATAAATATAAATGTTAGTTTGTGATGTATTTAATTGTAAATATATTTCAATGGATTAATTTTACATGTATTTAATTCCATTAATGCTATTCCATTTAATTCAATTTCAATTAAAGGAAAGAAGTACCAATCAAATGGAAGCTGAATAGTATCAGACAGATTGCAAACACAAACAATATTGGAGATCCACATAAATGTGCATAAATCAATCTTATTTTATTATTTGTTTTATTAATCAATTCTAGAGAATGCATTTCTTCATAGATATACTTGTGGTTTCTTCATAGGAAAAAAATTTCTACAAGGATAAAAATATTAATTATTTGCTTATGGCTTACTATGATTGATTTCTTGTTCCTCATCTATTAAAAGATCAAGCCATTATCAAGTATAAAACTCAAATAGTTTTGTTTTGGTTACAAATCAAGCAAAAGCAATAGTGAACAACAAAAAATTCAGGAAAGGATTCACATATCCCCATACATGGCGAGTGTTTTATTTGATGATATACATAAACTACTTGGCAAATACTTGATAGAACTGTACCCAACTGGGATCAATCTGTGAGTAATATAGTTCAAGGAGAAGACCAGAAACATCATCCAAAGCTGACTAGTCAAAGAGAGGCTTTTTTTTTTTAACATCAACCTCAATGAGCTTTCAATTAAGCCCTTCAAACTGTATGATAAACCTAGTATGCTGTGCTCAACAGTGAGCCTTAAAATAAAATATATGCTATGCAGAGAACAACCCAGGAACTTCAACTGGAAGTTTAATATGTTACAGATTAAAGAAATACTGATTTAAAAGAGCACTCTGCAGAAGTAATTACTAAAACATAATCTTCTGAAATTCAAGCTCATTCTGATAATCAACAATAACTACAATCAAGAAGACATATACAACTCAAAACATCTAATTAATGTCTATGCAAAAACTAGGCACCAACTGTACTCAGCCAAATTCTGTGATAAACTCCAAAGACTTTCTGAAGTCAGGGGGACAGAAAATAGACAAACACAAGTGATCTGAATGAAAAACTGAGCTCAGAAGTTACATATTTGATGTGATAGTACATGAAGTATCTAGTGCAGCTATCTTCATTTGTTCTGTTCAATGCATATGGATTAGCAGTTAACTATTGCTACACAGGAAGTTAAGATGTATTACAGGAATAAATTAATTGTGGATTATATGATGTGAGCTACTTATTGATCAAATCACAGGAAATTACCTCAAAACTATTGCCAGCCTTATATGACTGGAATTACTTGTTTAAGGAAAGTCTGCATCTTACACAACTCACTTCTTTTGGTACAAAACTCATCATGCAATTGCAAATAATATAAAATGTAGCTACATATATTGCTGTTTACATAGCTTCAAAATGAGAAATCTATATTTCAGTTAGATGTGAATATTGTATAGAAAAATAACAAAACCAAACCCTTCTCTTTGCTGTGGAAGAATCACGAGACTATGTAACACAATGACATTAGGAAAAGTGCAAATCTCTGATTCCATAGCTCTGAGGGGCACTGAGCCATGCTGTACCATAAAATACTGTCAAATAAATTAAAACACAACCACAAGAAATTACAAAAAAAAATTTTTACATGACTTCAAACTCTAGCACCCTGAACAACTGAAAGAGGTTTAAATAGCACACTACACTGTATCTCCCATGAGTAAATAACCAGGTAAAAAAAAGATAAAATTGTCAAATTAGTTCCTTGTCACTAACAAAGCAGATACTAAGGCCCTTACTTCAAGTAAACTTGAGTAGAGCAGGAGAATTACAAAAATATATTATAAACATCCAAACAGCATAAACACAAAAAAAGTAAGTTGCAGTCAAAAAAGGTAGGGAATTATTTACAGCAAAACTAAACAGTTAGTTCATCTTTTGGATACTGGTCACTCTTAAAGAAACTAATTCATAACCAGAATCTGTGACAAGACACAAGAATACAAATCCTTGAGAAAGCAATTAGAAATTCATAGATAAATGTAGTTACCCATTTCAGAATGAAGCTTAAGTGTCAACAATCCTTCGATCTTATCGCAGCTATGCTGCAGCAACTACTACTAGTCTGACATTTAAGAAGAGCTAATCTGATACAGTTTTAGCCTTATTTTCAAGAGCATCAGTGGAGCAAGCACAGTAAGGATAGTAACAATAGTAGCACTGATTCAAAAATACATCTTGATATGGACACAGAACTTTATTAAAAATAACATACAATGGATAAAAGGTAAAGTCAGTGTACAGACAATTCACATGACTCCCAGTGAACACAGAAAGGGCACAGAGATTTCTATTTTGAATCTCAGGTGCAAAAAGTGGCCTTACTTCACGTAAGAGGAAACAACTGCTGTCTGAAAATGACCACATGGTACTTGCCAGAGTAAGCCTAGCAAGCACGCCGCTAAACGATAGACCTGGTAGTCCAACTGACTAAAGACATGATTAAATTACACTTCTCTACCAACGGGTTGCTACTTTTTGACACTATTTGTGGCAAGATAGTGAAAACAAAACCACCATGAGTTTATAAACTTATGTCAAAGTCCTCTATAGCATTACACATATACTGAGAGAAGAACAAAATACAACAAAATTTGGTCTCCAGGAACAGTCCATCCATGCATCTAAAACCAAGAGACAGCAGAAGAATCTAAAGAGAAAGCCCCACTATAAGATGAAGTAGTGACTCCAGATGGACAAATTCTGCTCTGTATTTTTTTCTATTGCTCCTAATCTCAGCAGATTTAGGACTTGTAATACTCCATTTAAGAATACAATTTGCCTGTACTTTGTAAAATTTAACAGCAGGTTTCCATTTTCAAGTGCAGAATTTTGGAATGCCTCCTCAGCAGCATCTCATTATATCCATTAACAACATCCCTCTAGGGAATGAATTGGCTTTTTGATCAGGTCACTGCACTGTATCTTTAAAAAAATTGACTGCACAAATGTAAACAATGTTATTTATGTTTATAGAGTAGTATTGAATCTGTGAATTTATGGCTCTAAGTAAATGTCAGTCACCGATCAATACTAGTCCATCGGCTATAACACTACCTTGAAGAAGTACAGTTTAAAAATGGCATTATAACTAAGACAGGAATGTTGCAATGATGAACCAGTCAGCCAACAAGCTCCTTCCTGACCACAACTGTCTACGGTACAAGAATTGCATTCAGAAAGTTTACCAGCAAAAAGGCTAAAGTTCTAAGTTGATCAAAAAGCACTTAGAATTGTAGAACTGCTAGAAGTTTCTTCTAAATTATTCAAGTACTGTAAATTAAACAGCTGAATATATAAAACGGCACCATATGACTACCTGAGCATTCCCAGGCACATCAAAAAGGGTAGGTTCTCAGAATCAGGTAATGCTGGTTTGAAAAAATGAAATCATCTTGACTGGTTACAGGCCTGTCTTTTGTCAAAGGAGGGTCATAGTAGTTCTCTCTAAATTAAAACTGAAACCATCCTTCATTCTTTCACAACTAGTGATATTTTGCAAAATAATAGAGAAAGTAAAAATAGTAAGGCTGTGCAATTATCAAAGTTACAATACTATCAGTCAAGATTTATTTTTACTGAAGTATGTTTATCAGTTCAACAAAGATTCCCAATCTTCCTAATGACATTAAAATATTTTTATGAATGAAAAGTTAAACTGCAACATTTGTTAAAATTTAAGATAGAAATAAATGCTGAAATGCTGTAATATTTGTGGAGAAAACAGTAATTTTTAACTTAGCTCTAATAACAGGGTTCACACAAAACAAGTAAATTCAATTGAGGTTAAAATCATCCCATTTAAGGAAACTCTAGAGAATACTGAAGGATTTGTTTAAAACTAGGCATCAAAACTTTATTCCTAACTGAAGTTAGGACTGAAGTTCAGTTCTGAAGAAAGAACCTATATATACAGACAGAATGACCACATAGTCCTTCTCAATTCCTTAGAAATAAAATAAAAATGCAAACCCTATATTCTAGAATAGGTGAACAATTATCTGCATGTTCAGTCTCCTAACTGCCTTATCATCCTGGTGGAATTCTTTGTGATCATATTTTACCCAGGATTTTCCTCAGTCTTTGTCATTTTGCTCCTGTTCCAAAATTTCAACACTGGAAACTACTAGGCATCTTTTGGAAGTACTGTTGGAAGAAAAACCTCCAGCATTGGTTTTTGTGGTGTTCTGTGTGTTCTGTTTGGTTTTGTCCCTAAACATAAATTTGCATACATTAAATAAACAACTTCAGTACCTTGCTTCAGAATAAAGAAAACTAGAATACTGTTTTTATTTTGATAGTGCCCAACAGATTATTTAAAAAAAAAAAAAAGATGACCCAAAGATATGATTTACCTCATACATAACTCTAAAAAATTAAAGCAGACCACAGTACATAAGCATTACACATTAGGATTTTCCTCATCACCTTCTAAGTGTTCTGAAATGTTAAATTATTTTAATACCATGTAATTGTTGTATGTTTAAACATGATAATATCAATGACTAATTGACCTTCTTACAATTTTACCTAATAATCTCCAAAATATCAACATGGAAGTCAACAAGCAGCTGTAACCATGGCATCAAAGTTCCAAACACAACAATACCTGGATTTACACTAAACCAAAAATTTTTTAAAATGCATGAAAAACGTGAATGAGTCAGTTTTTACTAAGCCCAAGAAGAGGCTGCCCATAGAAGCTGTGGAATCTCCATTCTTGGAGCTATTGAAAAGCCATCTGGACATGGTGCTGAGCAACCTGATCAAGGTGGCCTGCTTGTGCAGGAGAGTTGGACAGGATGACCTCCAGGGGCTCCTTCCAACCTCAACCATTCTGTGAATGAAAGTATTTTCCCCTAAGGAAGGCTTTCATTTATGAAAGAGAAACAACAGTGATTATTTCATGTAGCTTATGGGGTTTGAGATGACCCCAACCTCAGTTACAGGCTACTATGGAGCAGCAACATCTAGCAGCGTTCTGGGGGACTTGAAGCCATAACCAACCTGGAAGGGCAGAAAACCTCATTGCCCAGGGTTCAATCCATCACAAGCAGCCTGGCCAAAGAGGGAGCAGACAGTCTGTCCAGGGCCCAGGTCATCAGGCACATTCAGTGAGACAAAGCAGATCCGAAATCCAGTCGAGAAGTCAAACTCAAGGTCAGGAAAAACAAGGTTCTGTACTGAGCTGCAAACAACTTCCCCTCCACCACAGCTGAGGTCTGAGCTTAAGTGGGCAGGGTGTGTCTGGACCCCCAGGTGAGGCTGTGTAGGGTCAATAAGGCAGTAAGTTCAAATAGATTTTTGAACTGTACTATGTATGATTATTGATAAATTAGATACAAATTTGAGGTAAAGGCTAACTTTTTTACCATTTTTTATTTCTTGATATTAAGCATGAGTACAGTAAGACATAGATATTTTATGTTATTTCAGGAAAGGCTAACAGAGTTCCTGTATTTTCTTCTCACAAGTGGAATATCATTCTGATTCTAACCTCTTGCAAACGACACTATCTTTGTGGTAAGGATGAATTTTCTGGGAAATAAAGACAGGTTCTATGACTGGGGTTTATTTTTTTAGTATGAGAGTTGTGCCCCATATCACTTTTAAAAGTGGATGAACATTTTCCAAGTCAACTGTTCTGGACCAAAAATCATGCAGCTGAGAGCAGTAGAACTCTTGTGCCTTGCTTCTAAAAAAAAAATTAAAAAAAATCCAAAACAAATACGTTTTTGAAATATTTTGTGTAGTCAGATCAACAACTACCATTCTCATTCCTCCCCAGTCATATTTCCTGTTCAATGAATAGTATATTTATATAGTGCTCCTTTGGTATGTTGATTAGAGTTATCACTGCAGGACTACATTAATAGTTGGTATTTCATATTCCAAACTATAATACATTAAAGAGCTTGCATTTTCAAGCAAACAGCCATGACACTTAACTAGTATAAATAGCAGGCCCTGCTGTGATCTGAACAGTGTGTATTCAGCAAAGGTCCCCCTTTTGGCAGATTTTCCTTAGCATTTCCACTAATGCTGGAGGATTTAGTTTTGCTATTTTCAGCTGCATGCTTTTAAAGAGGAAGTTCCCAGTTATTTTTTCTTTGCATTGTAAAGCTGTTACGTTAAATGTTTAAATATAAAAAATTATTATATGCAGTACTTATGCATATTTAATCTTTAGTAGTATAACTTCTTTGCCTCAACAGTACTGAAAGGATTACTCAACTGTGTGTTTTGGGTCTTTATGTTATGTTTTATTCAAAACTTCAGCAATTAAAAAAGGTCAGCAACACAATTAGTTGCTTGTTCCCACTTTGCATTAACCTTCAACTTAAGGAAACCTTCCACAAACTTCAGGATCATATCCTGATTCATATGTTATACACTGAGGAAATTACTACAATTATCAACTTAAGAACTCTGAAAAATTCTGCGTTCTAGAAAATGATGCAGTTGAACAGATGTCTCCCTTATGGGAGTGTATTATTTTTAAGATTGAAATACAAGCCCTGTAAGAATTTGAACTTACTTGATTTTAGAAGTTTAACCTAATGAAGACATGCATGATTTATCACCCCAGTCAACAGGGTTTCTTCTTGTAGGTCAAGAAATAGGAACTTAAGCCAAAATTTTATAACTTTTGCAACTAATCTATTACAATTCTAGACCAAATGTTCCCATGCTCAATGAAGAGGAGTTAAAGCTTTAACTTAGATGACAAAAGCAGAAGATCCCACAGAAAATTCTAGATTTCCAGACCCCATTAATAGCTCTTTATTTAACTTCAAGAAATAACTACAGAATGACATTCTGCAAGTTGTACTTACACAGAACAGAAAATTTGAAATTGCAATTATATAACCAGATCTCTATCTACATTTACCCTAAGGTATAAGGCAATAAATATCAATGTGGCTGTGATGTATAAGGACTTTGGAATAACAGCCTATATAAAACAGAGCACATCGTTGACATTCCTTTAAGAGTGTGATTAAACCTAACCAGAATAATTTTTTACTGACCATTTTTGCAAAATGTCACTGTAGCTTGCTGTGTGTTTCTCAAAGGAAAATAAGACTCTTGCAGCAAAACAGCATGTGCTGTTTCCTGCTGGAAGGAGGAAAGGCTATTTCTTCTCTGCTCCTATTATACAAGAGATATATTCTATCTCTTATATGGGAAGACTGGTCCTTGAAAGAGACATTTGAGTCCTATTACAATAAAAAAACAATAGTTAAAAATTATATTTCAATAAGCCTTTCTGGAATGTTCCCTCAGTTATTCCTTAGCTTTTTCTAGCAGTAAGACAAAAAGGATGCCCAAATGCTTGATTTGCATCCATGAAAACAAACAAATAAACCAAAAAACCACAGCTGTTTCCTTTTTAGAACCATAACTAAAGCTGTACTTACCCTCTGGGAAGCACTAAAATATTCTAAGCACAATAATAAAACTTTCTTCAAAAATTATAATTCAGGTTCATTTCTGAGATATCTCAAACTCCATCAGGCTGATTATATCTCTTTCTTTTCCTGATTATTTCTAAATCAGCCTTTTTTTCAAGACTAAGTCCTTGTTTAAACTAAATCCAGCAAGACAATCCCACTAATTTCTGTAAACATGACAAGACAAAAAGAAACTGTGGCTTAAAAACAAAAATAAAAATGAAAATGAGGAAAAAAATCAAATTTTCACAACCAATTCATATATTGTGTCACTCACAGAACATTTTGCCATGACACTTCTCATTCTCTTCTATTCACAGAAAGACCACAAAATTACTGAATTTTAAGTGGCAGATGAACAAGGTATTATATGACCAGTTAAAATATATATATATTTGACCAGCTAGAATCCATGAAGTTCTACATGGGGAAGGACAGTGAGCTGTTTGAGCGTGTATGGGTTAAGATTAAAGGGAAGACGGGGGAAGATGATGTTACAGTAGGGGTCTGCTACAGGCTACCTGACTGACAGAACCAAGCAGATGAGGCCCTCCATAGGCAGACAGAAGTGACGTCAAGTGCACAGGCTCTGGTCCTCATGGGGGATTTCAACCACCCTGATAACTGCTGGAGGGACAACACAGCAAGGCACCAGCAATCCAGGATGTTCCTGAAATGCATAGATGACAACTTCCTCCTCCAAATGGTAGAGGAACCAACAAGAAAAGGTGTTATGCTGGACCTCGTTCTCACCAACAGGGAAGGGCTAGTGACCAACATGAGGCTCAGGGATAACCTTGGTTTCAGTGACCATGAAGCACTAGAATTTAAGATCCTCAGGGCAACTAGGAGGATGTATTCCAAGCTTACAACCCTGGACTTTAGGCATGCAGACTT